>JAMPIV010000664.1:0-58162 GCA_024509875.1 Oreohelix idahoensis | reverse complement strand
TACCAGCCTGCATGGCACTTCAAAGTATGAAACATGTTGATGATGATGTTGATGACTAGAAGTAGGAAGTTGTAGAGAGACATCTCCTATACCAGCCTGCATGGCACTTCAAAGTATGAAACATGTTGATGATGATGTTGATGACTAGAAGTAGGAAGTTGTAGAGAGACATCTCCTATACCAGCCTGCATGGCACTTCAAAGTATGAAACATGTTGATGATGATGTTGATGACTAGAAGTAGGAAGTTGTAGAGAGACATCTCCTATACCAGCCTGCATGGCACTTCAAAGTATGAAACATGTTGATGATGATGTTGATGACTAGAAGTAGGAAGTTGTAGAGAGACATCTCCTATACCAGCCTGCATGCACTTCAAAGTATGAAACATGTTGATGATGATGTTGATGACTAGAAGTAGGAAGTTGTAGAGAGACATATACCAGAATGGCACTTCAAAGTATGAAACATGATGATGTTGATGACTAGAAGTAGGAAGTTGTAGAGAGACATCTCCTATACCAGCCTGCATGGCACTTCAAAGTATGAAACATGTTGATGATGATGTTGATGACTAGAAGTAGGAAGTTGTAGAGAGACATCTCCTATACCAGCCTGCATGGCACTTCAAAGTATGAAACATGTTGATGATGATGTTGATGACTAGAAGTAGGAAGTTGTTGAGAGACATCTCCTATACCAGCCTGCATGGCACTTCAAAGTATGATGATGATGTTGATGACTAGAAGTAGGAAGTTGTAGAGAGACATCTCCTATACCAGCCTGCATGGCACTTCAAAGTATGAAACATGTTGATGATGATGTTGATGACTAGAAGTAGGAAGTTGTAGAGAGACATCTCCTATACCAGCCTGCATGGCACTTCAAAGTATGAAACATGTTGATGATGATGTTGATGACTAGAAGTAGGAAGTTGTAGAGAGACATCTCCTATACCAGCCTGCATGGCACTTCAAAGTATGAAACATGTTGATGATGATGTTGATGACTAGAAGTAGGAAGTTGTAGAGAGACATCTCCTATACCAGCCTGCATGGTATGAACTTCATGTTGATGACTAGTAGGAAGTTGAAAGACATGTGCATGACTGTATGAAACATGTGATGATGATGACTAGAAGTAGGAAGTTGTAGAGAGACATCTCCTATACCAGCCTGCATGGCACTTCAAAGTATGAAACATGTTGATGATGATGTTGATGACTAGAAGTAGGAAGTTGTAGAGAGACATCTCCTATACCAGCCTGCATGGCACTTCAAAGTATGAAACATGTTGATGATGATGTTGATGACTAGAACTTCAAAAAGTAGGAAGTTGTAGAGAGACATCTCCTATACCAGCCTGCATGGCACTTCAAAGTATGAAACATGTTGATGATGATGTTGATGACTAGAAGTAGGAAGTTGTAGAGAGACATCTCCTATACCAGCCTGCATGGCACTTCAGTCAAAGTATGAAACATGTTGATGATGTTGATGACTAGAAGTAGGAAGTTGTAGAGAGACATCTCCTATACCAGCCTGCATGGCACTTCAAAGTATGAAACATGTTGATGATGATGTTGATGACTAGAAGTAGGAAGTTGTAGAGAGACATCTCCTATACCAGCCTGCATGGCACTTCAAAGTATGAAACATGTTGATGATGATGTTGATGACTAGAAGTAGGAAGTTGTAGAGAGACATCTCCTATACCAGCCTGCATGGCACTTCAAAGTATGAAACATGTTGATGATGATCTCCTATACCAGCCTGCATGGCACTTCAAAGTATGAAACATGTTGATGATGATGTTGATGACTAGAAGTAGGAAGTTGTAGAGAGACATCTCCTATACCAGCCTGCATGGCACTTCAAAGTATGAAACATGTTGATGATGATGTTGATGACTAGAAGTAGGAAGTTGTAGAGAGACATCTCCTATACCAGCCTGCATGGCACTTCAAAGTATGAAACATGTTGATGATGATGTTGATGACTAGAAGTAGGAAGTTGTAGAGAGACATCTCCTATACCAGCCTGCATGGCACTTCAAAGTATGAAACATGTTGATGATGATGTTGATGACTAGAAGTAGGAAGTTGTAGAGAGACATCTCCTATACCAGCCTGCATGGCACTTCAAAGTATGAAACATGTTGATGATGATGTTGATGACTAGAAGTAGGAAGTTGTAGAGAGACATCTCCTATACCAGCCTGCATGGCACTTCAAAGTATGAAACATGTTGATGATGAAGTGTTGATGACTAGAAGTAGGAAGTTGTAGAGAGACATCTCCTATACCAGCCTGCATGGCACTTCAAAGTATGAAACATGTTGATGATGATGTTGATGACTAGAAGTAGGAAGTTGTAGAGAGACATCTCCTATACCAGCCTGCATGGCACTTCAAAGTATGAAACATGTTGATGATGATGTTGATGACTAGAAGTAGGAAGTTGTAGAGAGACATCTCCTATACCAGCCTGCATGGCACTTCAAAGTATGAAACATGTTGATGATGATGTTGATGACTAGAAGTAGGAAGTTGTAGAGAGACATCTCCTATACCAGCCTGCATGGCACTTCAAAGTATGAAACATGTTGATGATGATGTTGATGACTAGAAGTAGGAAGTTGTAGAGAGACATCTCCTATACCAGCCTGCATGGCACTTCAAAGTATGAAACATGTTGATGATGATGATGTTGATGACTAGAAGTAGGAAGTTGTAGAGAGACATCTCCTATACCAGCCTGCATGGCACTTCAAAGTATAAAACATGTTGATGATGATGTTGATGACTAGAAGTAGGAAGTTGTAGAGAGACATCTCCTATACCAGCCTGCATGGCACTTCAAAGTATGAAACATGTTGATGATGATGTTGATGACTAGAAGTAGGAAGTTGTAGAGAGACATCTCCTATACCAGCCTGCATGGCACTTCAAAGTATGAAACATGTTGATGATGATGTTGATGACTAGAAGTAGGAAGTTGTAGAGAGACATCTCCTATACCAGCCTGCATGGCACTTCAAAGTATGAAACATGTTGATGATGATGTTGATGACTAGAAGTAGGAAGTTGTAGAGAGACATCTCCTATACCAGCCTGCATGGCACTTCAAAGTATGAAACATGTTGATGATGATGTTGATGACTAGAAGTAGGAAGTTGTAGAGAGACATCTCCTATACCAGCCTGCATGGCACTTCAAAGTATGAAACATGTTGATGATGATGATTTGATGACTAGAAGTAGGAAGTTGTAGAGAGACATCTCCTATACCAGCCTGCATGGCACTTCAAAGTATGAAACATGTTGATGATGATGTTGATGACTAGAAGTAGGAAGTTGTAGAGAGACATCTCCTATACCAGCCTGCATGGCACTTCAAAGTATGAAACATGTTGATGATGATGTTGATGACTAGAAGTAGGAAGTTGTAGAGAGACATCTCCTATACCAGCCTGCATGGCACTTCAAAGTATGAAACATGTTGATGATGATGTTGATGACTAGAAGTAGGAAGTTGTAGAGAGACATCTCCTATACCAGCCTGCATGGCACTTCAAAGTATGAAACATGTTGATGATGATGTTGATGACTAGAAGTAGGAAGTTGTAGAGAGACATCTCCTATACCAGCCTGCATGGCACTTCAAAGTATGAAACATGTTGATGATGATGTTGATGACTAGAAGTAGGAAGTTGTAGAGAGACATCTCCTATACCAGCCTGCATGGCACTTCAAAGTATGAAACATGTTGATGATGATGTGTGATGATGACTAGAAGTAGGAAGTTGTAGAGAGACATCTCCTATACCAGCCTGCATGGCACTTCAAAGTATGAAACATGTTGATGATGATGTTGATGACTAGAAGTAGGAAGTTGTAGAGAGACATCTCCTATACCAGCCTGCATGGCACTTCAAAGTATGAAACATGTTGATGATGATGATGATGTTGATGACTAGAAGTAGGAAGTTGTAGAGAGACATCTCCTATACCAGCCTGCATGGCACTTCAAAGTATGAAACATGTTGATGATGATGTTGATGACTAGAAGTAGGAAGTTGTAGAGAGACATCTCCTATACCAGCCTGCATGGCACTTCAAAGTATGAAACATGTTGATGATGATGTTGATGACTAGAAGTAGGAAGTTGTAGAGAGACATCTCCTATACCAGCCTGCATGGCACTTCAAAGTATGAAACATGTTGATGATGATGTTGATGACTAGAAGTAGGAAGTTGTAGAGAGACATCTCCTATACCAGCCTGCATGGCACTTCAAAGTATGAAACATGTTGATGATGATGTTGATGACTAGAAGTAGGAAGTTGTAGAGAGACATCTCCTATACCAGCCTGCATGGCACTTCAAAGTATGAAACATGTTGATGATGATGTTGATGACTAGAAGTAGGAAGTTGTAGAGAGACATCTCCTATACCAGCCTGCATGGCACTTCAAAGTATGAAACATGTTGATGATGATGTTGATGACTAGAAGTAGGAAGTTGTAGAGAGACATCTCCTATACCAGCCTGCATGGCACTTCAAAGTATGAAACATGTTGATGTTGATGACTAGAAGTAGGAAGTTGTAGAGAGACATCTCCTATACCAGCCTGCATGGCACTTCAAAGTATGAAACATGTTGATGATGATGTTGATGACTAGAAGTAGGAAGTTGTAGAGAGACATCTCCTATACCAGCCTGCATGGCACTTCAAAGTATGAAACATGTTGATGATGATGTTGATGACTAGAAGTAGGAAGTTGTAGAGAGACATCTCCTATACCAGCCTGCATGGCACTTCAAAGTATGAAACATGTTGATGATGATGTTGATGACTAGAAGTAGGAAGTTGTAGAGAGACATCTCCTATACCAGCCTGCATGGCACTTCAAAGTATGAAACATGTTGATGATGATGTTGATGACTAGAAGTAGGAAGTTGTAGAGAGACATCTCCTATACCAGCCTGCATGGCACTTCAAAGTATGAAACATGTTGATGATGATGTTGATGACTAGAAGTAGGAAGTTGTAGAGAGACATCTCCTATACCAGCCTGCATGGCACTTCAAAGTATGAAACATGTTGATGATGATGTTGATGACTAGAAGTAGGAAGTTGTAGAGAGACATCTCCTATACCAGCCTGCATGGCACTTCAAAGTATGAAACATGTTGATGATGATGTTGATGACTAGAAGTAGGAAGTTGTAGAGAGACATCTCCTATACCAGCCTGCATGGCACTTCAAAGTATGAAACAAGATGTTGATGATGATGTTGATGACTAGAAGTAGGAAGTTGTAGAGAGACATCTCCTATACCAGCCTGCATGGCACTTCAAAGTATGAAACATGTTGATGATGATGTTGATGACTAGAAGTAGGAAGTTGTAGAGAGACATCTCCTATACCAGCCTGCATGGCACTTCAAAGTATGAAACATGTTGATGATGATGTTGATGACTAGAAGTAGGAAGTTGTAGAGAGACATCTCCTATACCAGCCTGCATGGCACTTCAAAGTATGAAACATGTTGATGATGATGTTGATGACTAGAAGTAGGAAGTTGTAGAGAGACATCTCCTATACCAGCCTGCATGGCACTTCAAAGTATGAAACATGTTGATGATGATGTTGATGACTAGAAGTAGGAAGTTGTAGAGAGACATCTCCTATACCAGCCTGCATGGCACTTATGAAACAAAGTATGAAAAGTAGGAAGTTGTAGAGAGACATGTTGATGATGATGTTGATGACTAGAAGTAGGAAGTTGTAGAGAGACATCTCCTATACCAGCCTGCATGGCACTTCAAAGTATGAAACATGTTGATGATGATGTTGATGACTAGAAGTAGGAAGTTGTAGAGAGACATCTCCTATACCAGCCTGCATGGCACTTCAAAGTATGAAACATGTTGATGATGATGTTGATGACTAGAAGTAGGAAGTTGTAGAGAGACATCTCCTATACCAGCCTGCATGGCACTTCAAAGTATGAAACATGTTGATGATGATACCAGCCTGCATGGCACTTCAAAGATGAAACTAGAATGACTAGTAGGAAGTTGTAGAGAGACATCTCCTATACCAGCCTGCATGGCACTTCAAAGTATGAAACATGTTGATGATGATGATGTTGATGACTAGAAGTAGGAAGTTGTAGAGAGACATCTCCTATACCAGCCTGCATGGCACTTCAAAGTATGAAACATGTTGATGATGATGTTGATGATGATGTTGATGACTAGAAGTAGGAAGTTGTAGAGAGACATCTCCTATACCAGCCTGCATGGCACTTCAAAGTATGAAACATGTTGATGATGATGTTGATGACTAGAAGTAGGAAGTTGTAGAGAGACATCTCCTATACCAGCCTGCATGGCACTTCAAAGTATGAAACATGTTGATGATGATGTTGATGACTAGAAGTAGGAAGTTGTAGAGAGACATCTCCTATACCAGCCTGCATGGCACTTCAAAGTATGAAACATGTTGATGATGATGTTGATGACTATGACTAGAAGTAGGAAGTTGTAGAGAGACATCTCCTATACCAGCCTGCATGGCACTTCAAAGTATGAAACATGTTGATGATGATGTTGATGACTAGAAGTAGGAAGTTGTAGAGAGACATCTCCTATACCAGCCTGCATGGCACTTCAAAGTATGAAACATGTTGATGATGATGTTGATGACTAGAAGTAGGAAGTTGTAGAGAGACATCTCCTATACCAGCCTGCATGGCACTTCAAAGTATGAAACATGTTGATGATGATGTTGATGACTAGAAGTAGGAAGTTGTAGAGAGACATCTCCTATACCAGCCTGCATGGCACTTCAAAGTATGAAACATGTTGATGATGATGTTGATGACTAGAAGTAGGAAGTTGTAGAGAGACATCTCCTATACCAGCCTGCATGGCACTTCAAAGTATGAAACATGTTGATGATGATGTTGATGACTAGAAGTAGGAAGTTGTAGAGAGACATCTCCTATACCAGCCTGCATGGCACTTCAAAGTATGAAACATGTTGATGATGATGTTGATGACTAGAAGTAGGAAGTTGATGACCTATACCACCTGCAGACTTCAAAGTATGAAACATGAATGTTGTGACTAGAAGTAGGAAGTTGTAGAGAGACATCTCCTATACCAGCCTGCATGGCACTTCAAAGTATGAAACATGTTGATGATGATGTTGATGACTAGAAGTAGGAAGTTGTAGAGAGACATCTCCTATACCAGCCTGCATGGCACTTCAAAGTATGAAACATGTTGATGATGATGTTGATGACTAGAAGTAGGAAGTTGTAGAGAGACATCTCCTATACCAGCCTGCATGGCACTTCAAAGTATGAAACATGTTGATGATGATGTTGATGACTAGAAGTAGGAAGTTGTAGAGAGACATCTCCTATACCAGCCTGCATGGCACTTCAAAGTATGAAACATGTTGATGATGATGTTGATGACTAGAAGTAGGAAGTTGTAGAGAGACATCTCCTATACCAGCCTGCATGGCACTTCAAAGTATGAAACATGTTGAGTAGGAAGTTGTAGAGAGACATCTCCTATACCAGCCTGCATGGCACTTCAAAGTATGAAACATGTTGATGATGATGTTGATGACTAGAAGTAGGAAGTTGTAGAGAGACATCTCCTATACCAGCCTGCATGGCACTTCAAAGTATGAAACATGTTGATGATGATGTTGATGACTAGAAGTAGGAAGTTGTAGAGAGACATCTCCTATACCAGCCTGCATGGCACTTCAAAGTATGAAACATGTTGATGATGATGTTGATGACTAGAAGTAGGAAGTTGTAGAGAGACATCTCCTATACCAGCCTGCATGGCACTTCAAAGTATGAAACATGTTGATGATGATGTTGATGACTAGAAGTAGGAAGTTGTAGAGAGACATCTCCTATACCAGCCTGCATGGCACTTCAAAGTATGAAACATGTTGATGATGATGTTGATGACTAGAAGTAGGAAGTTGTAGAGAGACATCTCCTATACCAGCCTGCATGGCACTTCAAAGTATGAAACATGTTGATGATGATGTTGATGACTAGAAGTAGGAAGTTGTAGAGAGACATCTCCTATACCAGCCTGCATGGCACTTCAAAGTATGAAACATGTTGATGATGAACTTGATGACTAGAAGTAGGAAGTTGTAGAGAGACATCTCCTATACCAGCCTGCATGGCACTTCAAAGTATGAAACATGTTGATGATGATGTTGATGACTAGAAGTAGGAAGTTGTAGAGAGACATCTCCTATACCAGCCTGCATGGCACTTCAAAGTATGAAACATGTTGATGATGATGTTGATGACTAGAAGTAGGAAGTTGTAGAGAGAGACATCTCCTATACCAGCCAGCATGGCACTTCAAAGTATGAAACATGTTGATGATGATGTTGATGACTAGAAGTAGGAAGTTGTAGAGAGACATCTCCTATACCAGCCTGCATGGCACTGGCACTTCAAAGTATGAAACATGTTGATGATGAAACATGTTGATGACTAGACTAGAAGTAGGAAGTTGTAGAGAGACATCTCCTATACCAGCCTGCATGGCACTTCAAAGTATGAAACATGTTGATGATGATGTTGATGACTAGAAGTAGGAAGTTGTAGAGAGACATCTCCTATACCAGCCTGCATGGCACTTCAAAGTATGAAACATGTTGATGACTGATGTTTGTAGAGAGACATCTCCTATACCAGACTAAAGTAAAACATGTAGGAAGTTGTAGAGAGACATCTCCTATACCAGCCTGCATGGCACTTCAAAGTATGAAACATGTTGATGATGATGTTGATGACTAGAAGTAGGAAGTTGTAGAGAGACATCTCCTATACCAGCCTGCATGGCACTTCAAAGTATGAAACATGTTGATGATGATGTTGATGACTAGAAGTAGGAAGTTGTAGAGAGACATCTCCTATACCAGCCTGCATGGCACTTCAAAGTATGAAACATGTTGATGTTGATGACTAGAAGTAGAAGTTGAGAGAGACATCTAGAAGCCTAGGAAAAGTTGTGTTGAGAGATGTTGAGACTAGAAGTATCTCTCTATACCAGCCTGCATGGCACTTCAAAGTATGAAACATGTTGATGATGATGTTGATGACTAGAAGTAGGAAGTTGTAGAGAGACATCTCCTATACCAGCCTGCATGGCACTTCAAAGTATGAAACATGTTGATGATGATGTTGATGACTAGAAGTAGGAAGTTGTAGAGAGACATCTCCTATACCAGCCTGCATGGCACTTCAAAGTATGAAACATGTTGATGATGATGTTGATGACTAGAAGTAGGAAGTTGTAGAGAGACATCTCCTATACCAGCCTGCATGGCACTTCAAAGTATGAAACATGTTGATGATGATGTTGATGACTAGAAGTAGGAAGTTGTAGAGAGACATCTCCTATACCAGCCTGCATGGCACTTCAAAGTATGAAACATGTTGATGATGATGTTGATGACTAGAAGTAGGAAGTTGTAGAGAGAGACATCTCCTATACCAGCCTGCATGGCACTTCAAAGTATGAAACATGTTGATGATGATGTTGATGACTAGAAGTAGGAAGTTGTAGAGAGACATCTCCTATACCAGCCTGCATGGCACTTCAAAGTATGAAACATGTTGATGATGATGTTGATGACTAGAAGTAGGAAGTTGTAGAGAGACATCTCCTATACCAGCCTGCATGGCACTTCAAAGTATGAAACATGTTGATGATGATGTTGATGACTAGAAGTAGGAAGTTGTAGAGAGACATCTCCTATACCAGCCTGCATGGCACTTCAAAGTATGAAACATGTTGATGATGATGTTGATGACTAGAAGTAGGAAGTTGTAGAGAGACATCTCCTATACCAGCCTGCATGGCACTTCAAAGTATGAAACATGTTGATGATGTTGATGACTAGTAGTAGGAAGTTGTAGTGAGACATCTCCTATACCACTTCAAAGTACATGTTGATGATGATGTTGATGACCTGCATTCCTATACCAGCCTGCATGGCACTTCAAAGTATGAAACATGTTGATGATGATGTTGATGACTAGAAGTAGGAAGTTGTAGAGAGACATCTCCTATACCAGCCTGCATGGCACTTCAAAGTATGAAACATCATCATCAACATGTTGATGATGATGTTGATGACTAGAAGTAGGAAGTTGTAGAGAGACATCTCCTATACCAGCCTGCATGGCACTTCAAAGTATGAAACATGTTGATGATGATGTTGATGACTAGAAGTAGGAAGTTGTAGAGAGACATCTCCTATACCAGCCTGCATGGCACTTCAAAGTATGAAACATGTTGATGATGATGTTGATGACTAGAAGTAGGAAGTTGTAGAGAGACATCTCCTATACCAGCCTGCATGGCACTTCAAAGTATGAAACATGTTGATGATGATGTTGATGACTAGAAGTAGGAAGTTGTAGAGAGACATCTCCTATACCAGCCTGCATGGCACTTCAAAGTATGAAACATGTTGATGATGATGTTGATGACTAGAAGTAGGAAGTTGTAGAGAGACATCTCCTATACCAGCCTGCATGGCACTTCAAAGTATGAAATGAAACATGTTGATGATGATGTTGATGACTAGAAGTAGGAAGTTGTAGAGAGACATGCGTGTGACATCTCCTATACCAGCCTGCATGGCACTTCAAAGTATGAAACATGTTGATGATGATGTTGATGACTAGAAGTAGGAAGTTGTAGAGAGACATCTCCTATACCAGCCTGCATGGCACTTCAAAGTATGAAACATGTTGATGATGATGTTGATGACTAGAAGTAGGAAGTTGTAGAGAGACATCTCCTATACCAGCCTGCATGGCACTTCAAAGTATGAAACATGTTGATGTTGATGTGTTGATGACTAGAAGTAGGAAGTTGTAGAGAGACATCTCCTATACCAGCCTGCATGGCACTTCAAAGTATGAAACATGTTGATGATGATGTTGATGACTAGAAGTAGGAAGTTGTAGAGAGACATCTCCTATACCAGCCTGCATGGCACTTCAAAGTATGAAACATGTTGATGATGATGTTGATGACTAGAAGTAGGAAGTTGTAGAGAGACATCTCCTATACCAGCCTGCATGGCACTTCAAAGTATGAGGCACTTCAAAGTATGAAACATGTTGATGATGATGTTGATGACTAGAAGTAGGAAGTTGTAGAGAGACATCTCCTATACCAGCCTGCATGGCACTTCAAAGTATGAAACATGTTGATGATGATGTTGATGACTAGAAGTAGGAAGTTGTAGAGAGACATCTCCTATACCAGCCTGCATGGCACTTCAAAGTATGAAACATGTTTGATGATGATAGAAGTTAGGAGTTGTTGATGGCACTAGTATGAAACATAGGAAGTTGATAGAGGGACATCTCCTATACCAGCCTGCATGGCACTTCAAAGTATGAAACATGTTGATGATGATGTTGATGACTAGAAGTAGGAAGTTGTAGAGAGACATCTCCTATACCAGCCTGCATGGCACTTCAAAGTATGAAACATGTTGATGATGATGTTGATGACTAGAAGTAGGAAGTTGTAGAGAGACATCTCCTATACCAGCCTGCATGGCACTTCAAAGTATGAAACATGTTGATGATGATGTTGATGACTAGAAGTAGGAAGTTGTAGAGAGACATCTCCTATACCAGCCTGCATGGCACTTCAAAGTATGAAACATGTTGATGATGATGTTGATGACTAGAAGTAAGGAAGTTGTAGAGAGACATCTCCTATACCAGCCTGCATGGCACTTCAAAGTATGAAACATGTTGATGATGATGTTGATGACTAGAAGTAGGAAGTTGTAGAGAGACATCTCCTATACCAGCCTGCATGGCACTTCAAAGTATGAAACATGTTGATGATGATGTTGATGACTAGAAGTAGGAAGTTGTAGAGAGACATCTCCTATACCAGCCTGCATGGCACTTCAAAGTATGAAACATGTTGATGATGATGTTGATGACTAGAAGTAGGAAGTTGTAGAGAGACATCTCCTATACCAGCCTGCATGGCACTTCAAAGTATGAAACATGTTGATGATGATGTTGATGACTAGAAGTAGGAAGTTGTAGAGAGACATCTCCTATACCAGCCTGCATGGCACTTCAAAGTATGAAACATGTTGATGATGATGTTGATGACTAGAAGTAGGAAGTTGTAGAGAGACATCTCCTATACCAGCCTGCATGGCACTTCAAAGTATGAAACATGTTGATGATGATGTTGATGACTAGAAGTAGGAAGTTGTAGAGAGACATCTCCTATACCAGCCTGCATGGCACTTCAAAGTATGAAACATGTTGATGATGATGTTGATGACTAGAAGTAGGAAGTTGTAGAGAGACATCTCCTATACCAGCCTGCATGGCACTTCAAAGTATGAAACATGTTGATGATGATGTTGATGACTAGAAGTAGGAAGTTGTAGAGAGACATCTCCTATACCAGCCTGCATGGCACTTCAAAGTATGAAACATGTTGATGATGATGTTGATGACTAGAAGTAGGAAGTTGTAGAGAGACATCTCCTATACCAGCCTGCATGGCACTTCAAAGTATGAAACATGTTGATGATGATGTTGATGACTAGAAGTAGGAAGTTGTAGAGAGACATCTCCTATACCAGCCTGCATGGCACTTCAAAGTATGAAACATGTTGATGATGATGTTGATGACTAGAAGTAGGAAGTTGTAGAGAGACATCTCCTATACCAGCCTGCATGGCACTTCAAAGTATGAAACATGTTGATGATGATGTTGATGACTAGAAGTAGGAAGTTGTAGAGAGACATCTCCTATACCAGCCTGCATGGCACTTCAAAGTATGAAACATGTTGATGAAGTAGGAAGTTGTAGAGAGACATGTGATGACTAGAAGTAGGAAGTTGTAGAGAGACATCTCCTATACCAGCCTGCATGGCACTTCAAAGTATGAAACATGTTGATGATGATGTTGATGACTAGAAGTAGGAAGTTGTAGAGAGACATCTCCTATACCAGCCTGCATGGCACTTCAAAGTATGAAACATGTTGATGATGATGTTGATGACTAGAAGTAGGAAGTTGTAGAGAGACATCTCCTATATACCAGCCTGCATGGCACTTCAAAGTATGAAACATGTTGATGATGATGTTGATGACTAGAAGTAGGAAGTTGTAGAGAGACATCTCCTATACCAGCCTGCATGGCACTTCAAAGTATGAAACATGTTGATGATGATGTTGATGACTAGAAGTAGGAAGTTGTAGAGAGACATCTCCTATACCAGCCTGCATGGCACTTCAAAGTATGAAACATGTTGATGATGATGTTGATGACTAGAAGTAGGAAGTTGTAGAGAGACATCTCCTATACCAGCCTGCATGGCACTTCAAAGTATGAAACATGTTGATGATGATGTTGATGACTAGAAGTAGGAAGTTGTAGAGAGACATCTATACCAGCCTGCATGGCACTTCAAAGTATGAAACATGTTGATGATGATGTTGATGACTAGAAGTAGGAAGTTGTAGAGAGACATCTCCTATACCAGCCTGCATGGCACTTCAAAGTATGAAACATGTTGATGATGATGTTGATGACTAGAAGTAGGAAGTTGTAGAGAGACTAGAGAGACATCTCCTATACCAGCCTGCATGGCACTTCAAAGTATGAAACATGTTGATGATGATGTTGATGACTAGAAGTAGGAAGTTGTAGAGAGACATCTCCTATACCAGCCTGCATGGCACTTCAAAGTATGAAACATGTTGATGATGATGTTGATGACTAGAAGTAGGAAGTTGTAGAGAGACATCTCCTATACCAGCCTGCATGGCACTTCAAAGTATGAAACATGTTGATGATGATGTTGATGACTAGAAGTAGGAAGTTGTAGAGAGACATCTCCTATACCAGCCTGCATGGCACTTCAAAGTATGAAACATGTTGATGATGATGTTGATGACTAGAAGTAGGAAGTTGTAGAGAGACATCTCCTATACCAGCCTGCATGGCACTTCAAAGTATGAAACATGTTGATGATGATGTTGATGACTAGAAGTAGGAAGTTGTAGAGAGACATCTCCTATACCAGCCTGCATGGCACTTCAAAGTATGAAACATGTTGATGATGACTTTGATGACTAGAAGTAGGAAGTTGTAGAGAGACATCTCCTATACCAGCCTGCATGGCACTTCAAAGTATGAAACATGTTGATGATGATGTTGATGACTAGAAGTAGGAAGTTGTAGAGAGACATCTCCTATACCAGCCTGCATGGCACTTCAAAGTATGAAACATGTTGATGATGATGTTGATGACTAGAAGTAGGAAGTTGTAGAGAGACATCTCCTATACCAGCCTGCATGGCACTTCAAAGTATGAAACATGTTGATGATGATGATGTTGATGACTAGAAGTAGGAAGTTGTAGAGAGACATCTCCTATACCAGCCTGCATGGCACTTCAAAGTATGAAACATGTTGATGATGATGTTGATGACTAGAAGTAGGAAGTTGTAGAGAGACATCTCCTATACCAGCCTGCATGGCACTTCAAAGTATGAAACATGATGATGATGAAGTGTTGATGACACTAGAAGTAGGAAGACTTGTAGAAGAGAGAGACATCTCCTATACCAGCCTGCATGGCACTTCAAAGTATGAAACATGTTGATGATGATGTTGATGTTGATGACATAGCCTGCAAGTAGGAAGTTGTGAGAGTAGGACATCTCCTATACCAGCCTGCATGGCACTTCAAAGTATGAAACATGTTGATGATGATGTTGATGACTAGAAGTAGGAAGTTGTAGAGAGACATCTCCTATACCAGCCTGCATGGCACTTCAAAGTATGAAACATGTTGATGATGATGTTGATGACTAGAAGTAGGAAGTTGTAGAGAGACATCTCCTATACCAGCCTGCATGGCACTTCAAAGTATGAAACATGTTGATGATGATGTTGATGACTAGAAGTAGGAAGTTGTAGGGGGACATCTCCTATACCAGCCTGCATGGCACTTCAAAGTATGAAACATGTTGATGATGATGTTGATGACTAGAAGTAGGAAGTTGTAGAGAGACATCTCCTATACCAGCCTGCATGGCACTTCAAAGTATGAAACATGTTGATGATGATGTTGATGACTAGAAGTAGGAAGTTGTAGAGAGACATCTCCTATACCAGCCTGCACCTGGCACTTCAAAGTGATGGTTTTCAACAAAGTGTTACACTTTTTTTTTTTTGTCCCACTAATAGCACTGTCTTCTTCTTGCGCGTTGGCCTTCATAATCTTATAATTATAAGAATCATGTTATTTCATAATCTTATGATTATTATAAGAATCATAATGTTATTCCTTCGATTATGATTTTCAACATGGTGTTATATCTTTTTAGATGACCAAAAACGGGAGCCGCGCTGGTGTAATGGTTTCCACACTGCGCTGGCGATCGGGTGATCCAGGTTCAAGCCCGGGCGAGCATATGAAGGAGTGTCGTCGACCGAGACTTGGACCGGATTAATTCGAGCCCTGGCGAAGACATTTGAAGAAGTATCGTCGACGAGGGACTGGAATAACCTGAGCGGCTCCTGAGCCGACCCAGCTCTAATGGGTACCCTCCGAAGACGGCGAGTATCTGCCTGAATGGCGAGTGGACACCTGTCATTGTACAGGGATAAAAGGGAGACTCATGTAAAAATCAGTCTCAGGTTAGATATACTAACCGGAGACTCTCGCCTCGAGTAATGGTGGGCGTACGTTTAAAAAAAAAAATGACCAAAATATTTTATCTGTCTGACTTTGATTTCTTTCATTATTTCTTTTTTCATTCCCAGCTTTTCTAGGGCCTCATTATTTGTTTTCATATCTTTCCCTGATGTGCACTTCATACTTCTATATATCCTATATACTTCTATTTGTTCAGTGTCCATGTTTCGACACTATACAGTAATGAAATGAAGAGTTTGCATAGCATCTGACTAATGTCCAAAATATAGCATTTTGTTTTAGTTATTTTATTTCGTTATTTCCCTTTTCCTTCTTGGTTGTTGCCAGGGTCTCTTTGTTTCCGTTTTCCATGAAATGCGCCGCCGCTCATTCATTTATATATTTACATTTCTGTGGCTCTAATTCAATTCTTCCAACTTCTTGTTTACTGTATATTTCTACATCATAAGGTGAAGCTATGACTCCCAAGTGTCAGCCCCCTGTTGTCTTGTGCTAGGAATTGAACCCACTTCATCTTGGTTGCAGCTTTCAACTCAACTCCTGTTTTTATCCATGCTGCCAGCTGGAGGCAATTGTGAAAGTAGCCACTATCCCGTTGTGTCTCAAGTCCATGACCAGATCATTATACTTCGTCACTTTGAACTAGTGTTGCACGTGCAGTCTGGATTTAAACTGCACGGTTAGTTCAGTCATTATAATCTGGTGCGATGATGAGGAATGTAGCATTTTATGGTCGCATTATATCTGCTACTTGGTTTACTGTGTTTGGGATATGCTGACTTTTCTGCTGTCAGAAAGCAAGTATTTGCGGTACTCGGGCTGTTCACCTTTACCTTTGCCAGGTCTGTTGTAGCAGCCAGCTCATTTGGTACGCTGTTGTGGCGCCATGTGTATCGTCCATGCTCTAATGACACCTTGCAAGCAGAGAGTACATGTTCAAGTGTCTGCTTCTCTGAGCACTGGGCATCATCAGTCTTTCCTCATCTCACATCGTTTGCAGATGATGGCTGAAGATCATACATTGATCTGATAATGAAGCTGAGTCTAAGAGGCGCCATATGCCATAGATAATTTCATGTCAAGGACCTTTGCAGAGCTCCTTCCCATGTAGATAGTTTTCCACCTTCCATCGTCAGTATGTCACCCGCTCCATTCCAGCAATATTGGATCAACATATACTCTCTAGGTCATCTTATACACCGAGTCAGTCTGTTTGGGAGATTAATCTGGACGTATTTCTTTCTTTACCAGACAAGCGTCAGTGAGACAAGATATGAAAGGAAGACGCTGGAGATGGATGGGACTCACACTGAGAAAACCTTTTGATGACATTGCTAGGCAGATATGACGGGGATGAAGAAGACATGAAAAAGACATTGAGCTGATGGCACAGGCCATGAATGCTTGGCATAAGTTTGTTGATGGCCTATGCTCTTTGGGGAGCTGATGGGTGAGGATGATTTCTCTCTGACTTTCGCTTCTTCTTTGTGAGTTGAATGTACCATCTGACTTTCACTTCTTCTTTGTGAGTTGAATGTACCATCTGACTTTCGCTTCTTCTTTGTGAGTTGAATGTACCATCTGACTTTCGCTTCTTCTTTGTGAGTTGAATGTACCATCTGACTTTCGCTTCTTCTTTGTGAGTTGAATGTACCATCTGACTTTCGCTTCTTCTTTGTGAGTTGAATGTACCATCTGACTTTCGCTTCTTCTTTGTGAGTTGAATGTACCATCTGACTTTCGCTTCTTCTTTGTGTTGAATGTACCATCTGACTTTCGCTTCTTCTTTGTGAGTTGAATTTACCATCTGACTTTCGCTTCTTCTTTGTGAGTTGAATGTACCATCTGACTTTTGCTTCTTCTTTGTGAGTTGAATGTACCATCTGACTTTCGCTTCTTCTTTGTGAGTTGAATGTACCAGCTGTTACCAGATTATCTAATTTTTTTTTCTTCACATGACTTGTTCAGTTACCTTGGTCGCTTGTCATGTTGATTTATTCATAGCTTAAAAAAATTTTTTTTCAATACTTCCTCATTTCACTTTTGGGCCTAACCCCCCCCCCCCCCTTCCCGGGCCTAATCCCCCCTCCTCCTCTTCCCACCGGTCTGTTCACAGCCTAAGTCTCACTCGCATACACAATATTACAGGAAGCATGTAGAATCGTCGCATATAGTTCGTGTAGATTCATAAATCACGGTCATTGATAGTTTTTTCTTTGTAAGAACATTAGTGGATTTCCAGTCATGGAAGATCTATCCACTAACATATACAGTATATGGGGGCCATATCCTACACATGAAAGAAAAACTAACTTTGAATACGAACGTAGGTATAGTCTATATGTTAACACATAACTGAAGATTAGGCTACTTATTTTTAATATTAAACTTTCTTTTTTCCTAGCCTTGTTTATTCACAAAATTGTCTCTCAGTTCATAATAATGTTTTCCTTTCCATGCCCGACTTTTCGTGCAGAAAACTGATGCAAGGCTTACATATTTTTGCTTTGATGTCGACCACAAGTAATTAAATACCCTCTTCAGGGCGTTATTAAAGGAGCAGGAAATGTTGCACTTAAACCACGAGTATGTTTCGTAAAGTGATGTAGGTAATGTAGAGTAGTTTAGGAGTGGTACGTCTCTTTGTCTTCATTAACGGCGTTCATCATCGAAACACTTTGCATCCATGTCTTCAACAGTGACGTAACCACCGCCCAAGTGGACCAGGCACCTACCCGAGGCCCCATCACTGAGTGGGTCCCATAAAATAGTGATTGGATGGGAATTTTAAAATGTATGTATGTATCTGCATAAATATTCAGATAAATGTCTGGCGGGGCCCCTGTCGTGATGAGTCCATTTTGGCCAATGAGAAGGTTAAAATCGAGCAGATGACCACAAATTATTTGATTCTTTATATTAAGTTAAAACAATTATTCGTTAATACTTACTTTACTAATAGTAATTGTTAAGTAAGTACTATTTATTATTGATACAAATTTGCCTACATTGATTATGGTTATTGAGCCCATTGTATAAGGAGTAATTTGTACCCGCGGACCCTGAATGTGTAATTATGCCATTGGTCTTCAGCGTACATTTTTTGCCCTGTCACCACCATCACGTTGCCTACCAGAATCTTGTTGATCACAAACCGCATTAACAGTTTCAAGGAGAAACTTATTTTCCTACGACAATAGTCTCATTGTCTCCCTTTTTCTTTTACACAAAATATTTTGCTCCTTGTAGATTATTTATCTTCTATGCCATCATCTAGGTGGCCAACACAGCGTGATATATCAAAACCTCTTTCTCTCCATTTAGAATATCATTCCGGAATTCAGATAATGAATGACTTGAGAAACCTACAACTTTAAAGAGCCATAATAGCGCTACTTTAATGTGTGTGTTTTTTTTTTTTTTTTCACCTGTTCAGAATCGTCATGTTTCAGATAAATAAATCTAATTTTCCGATCTGAGGTACTGATTACGTGCGGAGTGCTGCCAGTTCAGGGTAATTAGTCTACGTGTTTATTCAGGCGGGAACTGCGATCAAGCAAGCTCCGTTCCGTCTGTTTTGTTAAGGGGTATAACTCGAATAGAGGTTGTCGCCTTTATCTTCGCAAAATAATCTTCGCGTTTAATATTACTGTATTTTCGAAATATGACTGAAGTGTGTGGTTTTGATTGTTGTTTACAATTGTCACATTTCAGGCGGAAATAAAAAGAAATGCTATAAATCATATATACGGCAATAGGCGCATTCTCTGGCGTATTTTGATAGAAACATACTGTTTCTCCCGGCAGCAATATGGGATGGTGAGAAAATAGTGAAGTTTATGGCAAGTTCTGTTAACATTATGCAGTTATTTAGACTTGCAAACTTCACATTAGTCGTAGAAATGACAACCTTAAGAATAGTAGTTCAGAGTTCCTCCTTTGTAATGAATATTAGACACGAAAGTGTTTCCATTTGTAGAGACAAATAACTGAAGATGTCTCAGCACGGTGCAGCCCAGCACACTAGGGCTAAAATCACAGGCGTTGTACTGTGTACATGACCGCTATGACGTCATGTTCAGACTATGGAAACGATCAGACCACTGTTAAAATAGAGAAGCAGAATGACTACATCGTCACTTTTTATCAAATCTACATTCGTGTACACTGTGTACGCAGCACTGGCGTAGATAGCACTTTTTATCAAATCTACATTCGTTTACACTGTGTACGCAGCACTGGCGTAGATAGCACTTTTTATCAAATCTACATTCGTTTACACTGTGTACGCAGCACTGGCGTAGATAGTAGTACTTTTTATCAAATCTACATTCGTTTACACTGTGTACGCAGCACTGGCGTAGATAGCACTTTTTATCAAATCTACATTCGTTTACACTGTGTACGCAGCACTGGCGTAGATAGCACTTTTTATCAAATCTACATTCGTTTACACTGTGTACGCAGCACTGGCGTAGATAGTAGTACTTTTTATCAAATCTACATTCGTTTACACTGTGTACGCAGCATTGGCGTAGATAGCACTTTTTATCAAATCTACATTCGTTTACACTGTGTACGCAGCACTGGCGTAGATAGCACTTTTTATCAAATCTACATTCGTTTACACTGTGTACGCAGCACTGGCGTAGATAGTAGTACTTTTTATCAAATCTACATTCGTTTACACTGTGTACGCAGCACTGGCGTAGATAGCACTTTTTATCAAATCTACATTCGTTTACACTGTGTACGCAGCACTGGCGTAGATAGTAGTACTTTTTATCAAATCTACATTCGTTTACACTGTGTACGCAGCACTGGCGTAGATAGCACTTTTTATCAAATCTACATTCGTTTACACTGTGTACGCAGCACTGGCGTAGATAGTAGTACTTTTTATCAAATCTACATTCGTTTACACTGTGTACGCAGCACTGGCGTAGATAGTAGTACTTTTTATCAAATCTACATTCGTTTACACTGTGTACGCAGCACTGGCGTAGATAGCACTTTTTATCAAATCTACATTCGTTTACACTGTGTACGCAGCACTGGCGTAGATAGTAGTACTTTTCATAACTAGTCCTTTTCTGGTATATACACTAGCATGCTAGTTGTTGTTATTGTTGAACAGAATCGACATCATTGCACTCCGGGCAAACCCATTGGTGCTTATTCTCCCTCAGTATATGTTGAAGACTGAATGCTAACTGTTCCCGTAGCTCGCTGGTTATAAATACGACGGATGCATCCTCTCATGCATCCATCTCTGCTAGCCTGACGTTTGATACCAAATTTCAACAGTTTTAACCTTGATGATTCATCTATTGCAGTGTCATTCTCTAACAGGCGATCATTAATCGTTCTCAGTATCTCTCCCATATCCAGTGTCCCCAGTGTTGGTGCTCTTAATGCTAGTCTGTCAAATCTCTCATTAACGCGTACCCCAGCATGACCAGGACAGTAGATCCACACCAGCTCCTACAGATTCGAAGCTTCTAAGGAGGTTTTCCATTCATGCCGTAGCCAACCATTTTGAACCTTTCGAAGCATGGATTGAGAGTCTGACACAAAGACAGCCTTTATTACTGAAGTTTCAGTTAGCCACCTTAAGGCTGCAGTAGCTGCCTCTACCTCCATTCTCATCCTGGATGTTGTTGTCTTGTACGCCCCGCTATGTTTGGCGACGATTCTGCCCTTTACCCTAGCAGAAAAGCCCCAACCTGATTTTTCACCACGCATCACAGACACATCAGTATACACAATGACATCATTATCCCCGGCGTGATCAAGGAGCAGTTGATTAATTTCCAATTCCGCTTTCTCATTGCCCTAAGTTCTACACTCTCTGCCAATGCTGATGATGACTTGCTGTTAGTTAATCCGGTTCTCATCTGACTTAATATTTCTTCCCCTTTGAATATATTTTCAACTGTGGTCACCTGCTTGATCGTTGTTTATGCATGTGTCATCCATGACACCCCCTTTTTATTCTTGCTTCCTTGATGTCAGCTATGTTTCCATGCAGGGGGTGCCGTTTGTCTGTGGTTACTCGCATACAGGCATTTACCTGGGCCATGCATATCTGGATATATTCGACAGCACTCTTAGCATGTACCTCACTGTCACAATGGGGGTATCATGCGTACAGCCCAAGACTATACGCATCCCTTTATTTTGAATGCGGTCTAGTCGTTCACATTGTGTTACTGGCAGCGTTACTATTCCCAGCCCATACTCAGTGACCGATATGACTAGCTGTTGATAAAGAAGAAATAGTAATCTCTGCTCAAGATGCGCAGCGGCCATTATTTTCAGGGCTGCCAGACCTCTCCTGCATTTCTGTATGATGTGATCAACATAGTACTTATACGATAGCCCGCGATCGAATGTAATTCCAAGGTATTTCAGCGTTTCTTGCATTTAAATTTTCTGTCCACTGAAAGTAATATCTGTTTTCACTATGGAGTTGTTTATGGAGACCACATCATGCAGGCCTTGTTGGGATTGACTTTGAAACCATTTTCATCGCACCCGTTAAACACCTCTTGTAGTGTCCCATGTATGCTATTGACCATTTCCTGTCGGTCAGAGCCAGTCCTGTAAATGAGTATGTCATCAGCAAAAGTCAATGTTCGTCCCAACCTAGTTGGCTGAATGGTGGCTACTTTTGCTGTAATTAAACAGCATCGGTGATAGTGGAGAACCCTGGGGTCTTCTCGGGCAAGTGCGCATTGGGTCTGATGTCCATGTTCCCAAGCGAAATGCCACTGATCTCTCAGTTAAGGCAGCTGCTATCCATCTTGTTAGCCAAGGGTTAACACCGCAAGCCATTACTTACTTAACTTAGTCGTTTCCTGGTGATGTCTTTTGGATCCCTGACTCTTAGTTTCCCATGCGTGTCGTGGTAGCGGATCTTCTCCCATTCTGCAGACATGGCCAAACCATCTTAGTTGGGACTGTTCTACTTGGGTCTGCAGGGGGTGGGATTTTAGGCCTTGACGTATCGTCTGGTTGCGGACCATGTCTCTTCTTGTTACTTCAACCACCTTCCTCAGATACCTCATTTCTGAGGTTTGGATCTGGCTTTTATGGATTGTAGTCATTGCCCATGACTCGCATCCATACGTCAAGACTGGGACATAGGTGGAGCGGTATACAGCCATCTTCGTTTTCTTACCAACCTCTCTCTTGCTGAGGAATCCTCATGTATGGCCTGAAAAAGTCTCCCAGCTGCTTCTTTTCGAGTGGCCAACTCTTCTTTGATGCCTCCTTTCCGGTCTATATCAGCTCTGATGAATTTAAAGTGATCGACCTGGTCTAGGACCTGTTCTCCCAGCTTAATCTGATGCCTTCTTGCTTCTCGTGATATCACCATGGATTTTGTTTTAGAGCTTATGACCATCCCTCTCTTCTCCAGCTCTTCCTTCCAGACTTGCAGGTTGGATTGGAGATGTGCCTCTGATTTAGCAATCAGGGCAACATCATCAACAAATGCCAGCTCTGAAATACAGACCTGTCTCATCTTCCAGTACCCCACTCAACACTTTCTTGTTCTCTCCTTACATGCCTTGATGACATCGTCCATGAGAAGTATGAAAAGATAAGGTGACAGGATATCACCTTGTCTTACACCAGTTGTGGTCCTGAACTCTTCTGACTTATGGTTTGCTGTCCTCATATAATTTCTGCAAGACTTGTAGAAGCTCTATATAGCATGAATCAGAGGTGCTGGAATGTTCTTCCTTTCCAAACAGTCCCAAAATTTGCACAAGGGGATCCTGTCAAACGCCTTTTCCAGATTTATGAAACACAGATGGATCTCACTCTTATACTCAAGGGCCTTTTCACTCAGCTGTCTGAGTGTGAATATTAGGTCTTGAGTACTTCGGTTTGCTCGGAATCCACACTGGACATCATCCAATTGTGGCTCAGCTAGGCGTCTGAGTATCTGCTCTAGGATTCTAGAGTAGATTTTACCAGGGGAAACAGAGAAGGGATATGCCTCTATGGTTTCCACATTGTCGATTTTCACGCTTTTTGAAAATCGGTGTTATGATGGCAATCTCCCAGTCCTTTGGTATGGTCTTGTTGCACCACGCTGCCTGTAGGACTCTTAACAGTAATAGGTCGCCTGCTGCTCCCATGTATTAAACCATGTGTGGTGTTATACCATCATGCCCTGCTGCTTTGCTCATCTTGATTTTCTCGCTGCCTTCAGTTCTTCCATCTTTATGTCATCTTTATTCTTTATCACCATTGGTTTTCTCTTCTGTGCTAGTGATTATCATTTCTGATGTTTGACCTTGCTCACCATCAAGGAGTTCTGAAAAATATTCTGTCCATTACTTCCTTAGGGGCAGTAAGCAATTTGCCTTGCTTGTCCTTTATAAATTTAAGAGTGCATTGTTTTTCCTTCCTCATGTTCTTTAGGGTCTTATAAAACAATTTCTGGTTTCCTTGCGCATCTTTTTCTAGCTTTTCTCCAAATTCTTCCCAGGACTTCTGTTTTGCTGCTAGTACCTTGTTCTTTGCTTCTGTTCAGTGTCACATATTCTCTATTTGTCCTGCTGTGTTTTTAGCTCCTAAGTATTGTTTCCATGCCATTTTCTTCTCTCTTATTTTCTCTTTGACTTCCTCTGTCTACCAAGGTGTCCTCTTTCTCTTGTTCCCAAGTCGGACTTCACCACATGCTTCTGCCAGTAGCTGTCTTTATGATGTCCTTGAATGTAAGCCGGAGGGTTTCCAAGTCATCAGGTTGTTCTTCTGTGTTTCTCACCGCTGTAGCAATAAGCCCCTGCTATCTGGTCTTAATTTCTGGCTCTCTCAACTTGTACAAGATATATGCTACTAGTTTATTTAATTACGGTCAATTTATATATATGACGCAACTGTTGTGGGCGATTGCATAATTTTTTCTAATGACCAATAAAAATGTAACTAGAAGTTGATGATGCAATCCTACCTATGATTACATCACCTTTGTGTATAAATATCTTATCTCTGATAAAATTTTGCCATTAGTTAGTGCATTTGTCCTTATCAAAAGTGTGGGGTCTTTACCAGGTTTAAGAAGTGGCCGTAGGTAACTATGTAGTCAGTCTTCCGGCACCTCAGCATTCATTATGCTGGTGTTGAAATCATTCACCAAATTCTTAATGCCCGTGTCATCCAGCTGTTTTATGTGGTGATACTGTACACATACAGGACCCGGGGCAGTGTTTTTACAGGTTGCTAAAGTGCACTTGACGTCGTCTTCGGATGTGAGGTCGAAATATATGTCGCTTTTTCTGTCGCTTTCCATGATACAGTCTTTAATTTCTTGGCGGGCAGCTTTATCACCTTTATCCGTCTGAGTAATATAACACATGTATATATGTAATGCATGTCCCTTTTCAGCATCGGTCTTCAGACTAATCCCTGTCAGCTGAGAATATTAGGAATTGGTTGACTTGTACTTTTCCTACTCATTCAGTGATGTAAGGACCAGAATTTCTGTAGTGTTTTGTCAGTGCCCACCTGTGTCACAAAGGCCTCTCACACCGAGTCCTTGGCTTCTCTTGAAATTATTAATGGCACTTTGCTTTTTCTCCTTAAAATCTTCCATTTCTTCATCAATCATTGTCCTTCTCTTTCGTGCTATCCGCCATGACTTTGTCGCTCTCTCCTTTTCCAGCCTTGCTGTCTCCACTGTCTCATTCCACCAGGGTGGTTGTGTAAAAGGAATGCGAGTTGTCTTTTGTTTCGCACTTTGACGTAATACTTGCACAGGGCGATTACAATCATGTGGGTCTGAATGATACTGGATAAACATGCTAGTTGGAAGACACTAGTGGTCCTTTTCAGGGCTGGGTAATGCTAGTTGATAGATACTAGTGGTCATTTTCAGCTCTTAGTCATGTTAGTTGACAGAAACTAGTGGTCATTTTCAGGGCTGGATCATGCTAGTTTATAGACACTAGTGGCCCTTTTCAGGTCTTAGTCATGCTAGTTGATAGACACTAGTGGTCATTTTCAGGTCTCAGTCATGCTAGTTGATAGAAACTAGTGGCTCTTTTTAGGTGAGTCTGAAAATGTGCTACATTATATGGGTCCTTTCGCCCACACTCTGAAAGCTTTACATTATATAGGTCCTTTCGCACACACTCTGAAAGCTTTTTTAAGTGGTGAAAATAGCCAATCAAACGTAGTCTATTTTAATATATCTTGGCTAGACCAAACAAATCTAAACGTTTGACTTTAGTCCCTACCTTCCCCCTTCTCTCATGAAATTTCGAGTGACACAAGTAATTTCACACTCCTCCCATATAAGGTATTGACACTTCCCCATTTAGATGACTCATGTCTGTACTTCATAACAAATCCTTCAGTTTAATTTGTTATTATAAATGTTGACAAACACAAGTGTCCATCCCCCGGTAGGTTATGCAACTTTCATGGCAGCAATTTCGTGTTTATCTGGGGATTGTCAATACGGGCAGTATGGGCGCCCAGATTGGTGTAAGCGAGATACGCACTTGGGCTGTTTTTTTTTATCTCTACCCAGGATAGTTCATGCGAAATAACAACATGAAACCTGAGTCATTCGTTCAATATGAGATAAAATACGGGTTTATGAAGAAATAAAAAGAAGGCACAATCTGGAAAAGAAGACAGGTAGAACACAATAAAATGATAGCACGGCCATTTTGTCACAAAGTCAATTCATCCAAATAGGGTTGACTACCTCAGATCCGCTGAAGGTAAAAGCGACTGATAGGGAAGACACTGAACACAAGATAAATGATGCCGACACCAGGACATGAATCAGGAGCATAACAAAATTATGTACCGTCATTTCTGAGGGTTTACTTGCGAGTATTTACCTGTTAACTCTTAGTATACGAGCGGCCTTCTAGAGAGGCCGATGATCGATCCCCGTCAACAGCGAAAATTTATAGCTGAATGCATGTTTAAAACCATTGAACAATTTAGTTACGTGCATGATATAGACCTGTAGAAACACTGCCCCGGTCCTGATGGTGTTCAAGTACCACCATATAAAATAACTCGATGACACAGCCATTATAAATGTAGTAAGGGACCAACATCAGCATAAAGAACGCTAACGTGCCGGAAGACTGGCTAGATCAGTGGTTCTCAAACGGTGTAGCGCGCTACATTGGTGTGGCGTGAGAAGATGGCAGGTGTGACCGGAATATTCAAAGACATTCAAGGATTTAAAGATATTTTCAAAAAAATTCATATGAAGGTCATTTTCTTATTTATTGCGTTACCTGTGAAAATATGAGAAATTTATGTATAGAAACACAGAGCATTTTCCAGAATTTTTTCGGATTTTATTCAGTAATATAATTTATTTTATATCAAATAGATACAGTTCTCCACGACATATTGTTGTGAACAGGGATTCTCAGCTCTGACATATATCAAAGACCAGAACAGAGAAAGGCTTCTTTGTGTTAATGAGATGAGAGTTAGTTTGTCTCAACTAAGACCTAATATAAATGAGATTAACCTACACAAATAAGCTCAAACCTCTCATTGAATTTTTATATTTTGTGAATGAATCATGTTTTTATTTAGCTGTATTTGTATACTTTCTGAATGTCCTGTGATCATTTTTTTTTAAAGTAGTTGTGTTCTATGTTACGAATAAAGCACTGCTAGGAGTTATTTTTGTTTTGTTTTTGAGGGTATTTCTTATCAATAAAATACTCCGTGTGGCGCGAGCACATTTTCTTTCCGAAAGTGTGGTCCACAGAAAAAAGTTTTAGAACAACTGGGCTAGATAGTTACCTACGGCCACTTTCTAAACCTGGTAAAGACCCCACACTGCTTAGCAATCGAATTATCACACTACAGAATGTCTACGGCGAATTGCTTGATAAAATAGTTGCGAGAAAAGTCATGTGCCACCTCAAAACTGCACACATCTTCCTTGATACCATGGGTAGCTATAGGCCCATGAAAGCAACATGAGGTAATGCTGGAACATTTACGTACGATGTGTACGAGGGAACTCCGCCAATGCCGGTCCCAAGCCCGGATGAAAAAGGAGGAGGGCGGCCTGCATGGAGGCCGTAAGGAGGCAGCCCCTCCACCATGCAAAGGCACAACAGGCCAATCACCTGTTTGCTTTAAATCATGATTACGCGAACTACAAGAGAGAAAACCGGACTGATTCTAAAGGCGACGAACTGGAACGGACTACGACTTATGGAACTTGGAATACAAGAAGTATAAATGGGAAGGAAGAGGAGCTGGTGGAAGAGATGAGGAAAGCAAAACTAGAAATCCTGGCTATAACGGAAACGAAGAAAAAAGGACAAGGAGTCATGGATCTCGATGGCAACACGTTGCTCTACAGTGGTGTACCCATATCTGAAAGAGCTAAAGGGGGCGTGGGTTGCATTGTGGCCCAAAATCAAAAAGATAGTATCAAGGGATGGAACTTTGTCTCGGAGCGCATTATGGTTGTAAAACTAAAAGAAGGAGAAACCATAGTCAACCTGGTCATAGTGTATGGGCCAAATGAGGATGAGAGAGCAGAGGTCAAGGAGGAATTCTTCGAGCTGCTTCAAAGGACAGTGGATGACTGCCTAGATGAAGTTATTATGCTCGGAGATTTTAATGCCAGAGTTGGAAATGACCATGCTAGATGGGGTGGAGTTATCGGAAGATATGGAGAAGATACTCTCAATGACAATGGAAAGCGACTCCTTAGATTCTGCAGTGAGCAGAATCTGATCATTACAAACAGAAAGTTCCCCCATAAGCGCATACATGCATACACTAGATGTGAACCAACCAAGAATGAGAAGTCAGTGATCGACTATGCCATTGTTCGGAGAAGCTCATTCAGATATGTCCGAGATGCAAGAGTCTGGAGGGGGCCAGAGATTGGAAGTGATCACTACCTGCTAACAATCAAACGAACAACTGAAAGAGTTGCTCAGCCTAGGAACTGCCCAACATCACACAAGAAACCAAGTAAACGAGCAGGAGAAATGAGCATTAGGACCTACAAGCTTAGAGAGCCAGAAATTAAGACCAGATATCAGGGGCTTATTGCTACAGCAGTGAGCAACACAGAAGAACGACCTGATGACTTGGAAACCCTCTGGAATAAATTCAAGGATATCATAAAGACAGCTGCTGCAGAAGCATGCGGTCAAGTCCGACTTGGGAACCAGAGAAAGAGGACACCTTGGTGGACAGAGGAAGTCAAAGAGAAAATAAGAGAGAAGAAAATGGCATGGAAACAATACTTGGGAGCTAAAAACACAATAAATAGCTGCTATTCAATACACAGGTTTGGGGCAAACATTAACTTTTACCGATGACTTGCTCATTTACAGGACTGGCTCAGATAGTCAAGAAATTGTCAAAATCATACATGAGACTTCAAGCAGTTTCTAAATGGTGCGAGAAAACTAGCTCCAAGGTCAATCCCAACAAAGCCGGTGTGATGTTGTGCTCCTTTAATAACTGCATATTGAAAACAGATCTTCCAGACATTACTCTCAGTGGGCATAAAATTGAAAGGCAAGACAAGCTGACATACCTTGGAGTAACATCCGATCGTGTTCTATATATATAAGAAGTAATCCTAGGCACTTGTGCTATGAAGAAGTACAATGAAACATAAATGGTACAAGCTACCACTTGAAGAATATTTAGAGACAAAATAACAGAACTCGTGGGGTTGGAACGAATTGAAAGAACACAATTATAAAACTACGTCACACTTGATTTCAACAGCTGAGTGCCAGCTACTCACAAAAATATAACCCCAATATCTGGGGAAACAAACCCTAACACATTGGATATGGATAAGGGAGAGATACTGAAGGCAACTAATGATCGCCTATTAGAGAATGACACTGCAATCGATGAATAATCATTGCTAAGTGCTGGAATTTGGCATCAAACGTAAGACCAGCAGAGATGGACGTATGAGAGGGTGCATCCGGCGTGTACATTGTGGTAAAGTGGGATGATATAAATATCTATTGGGGACTTAGTGTACTGGCTGAGATCAGCTGTGAAGGTATCTGTATCTAATAAGTGTGGTGTATTACAGATGACCTTACTTGCTACCACATTTAGACCTAGTTTTTTTTTTCTGGAATATTGTGATGACTACGTTGAATGTCTAGGGTTATGAAAGTGATGAAGTGTATGTTCACAACAACCAACAGACAGATAAACAATTTAGTTTAATCCACAATACTTTACAACACTGTGACACTCACACACATAGAACACTCTATAAGACTATCTTAAATGAGTCAAGCGTTAAAGTTTAAAAATATATGTATTAATTTCTTTCAATAATAGATATCCTGATTCAACTACAAAGTGAACCAGGAATCACAATCAAATGTAATTACAAGTTGTATGTACACTATTTATAGATATGATCTTTGTATTGTATATGACACAATATATTATGAGGTATTGGATTTTTCACAATGTGTGTGTCAGGTGTGTTTCTGTAGCTTAATCTGAAACAATTTACACCAGTATTCCTCTCCCTAATGGTTACAACGCCTCTGCAATTCCAGCATTATTTTCTTCTATTCAATAAGATAGGTGTCAGAGTACTATTTGGCAATCCCATGCAGTTTCACTCCTCTTCAACATGTTTTGGTAATGGTGGAGCAATCTCTAGGTTTTGCCTCCTGTGTATTACTGAACCACACACAAACAGACATGCATTATCAATTCACATTCAATTTTCATCAAAAAGATATCAAATGTCTAGCTTACCACAATTCATGGAAATAATAAACAAATACGTTGACTGGCGATGAATATGGCACAATTCCGATCTGCCTCTGTCCCAGGCTTTTATTTAGAAAAATATGAGCTGGATCTCAACGCACTTGCTGTTCAATAAGTTTATTTTCAAAATGTGGCACTGAACTGACGCTCCTAATTGACTATATCAAATGGTCTAGCCAATGGGGCCATGTTTTCAAAAGCATTTGAAAAAAATGTACCCTTCCTACCGTCTCCCTTAACAACCCAAAAATAGTATTTGTATTCGACTAATCATGTTTCGCCTTACATATTATTCTAGCCAATCAAATAGGATTTAACTTGTTGGCCTATTTCCCGTAAAATGGTGGTTTTAAAACATGCCACTGAGCAAATATGATCGGGTGCTGTCTGACACCCTCACTATTTTATTTTGGCCATAATTTGTTAATTCCTAGACTATTTGCGTAACACTTAACATATTCTTTGTCAGCAAGTCCTAAGGAACCCAAATATATAAATTTAATGGAGCTAAGATGCTGCGTTCAAAATATGTATTTTCTAGGATAGTCGTGTATTTGTTTTTTTATTTTTATGTTTGGAACCGCCACCTGTCCTGCCTTTTCGACTGTTCTGTCAGACTAATGTCAGGATTTCAGACGTAAAACAGTATTGAGTCATGTTTCCTAATAAGCATTAACCAGGTTTTTTAAAACCTTACCGTGTATTGGTAGTGTTTTTTGTCACTGTCTATTTGAAAAAAAGTTAGTGCTTCATGCCTTTCGCTTGGGGGTGGCATTATTTTATATCGCGCGACTGCGTGTTAGTGTTGCATGCGTTCCTCAGTACCTCACTCTCTCTCTCTCTCTCTTCTAAGTCCGTCTGTCTTTTAGTTTACGTAGAGCATCAATGACATGAATGGAATATTAAATCTAGGTCATTACGCAGTGTGTCTATCTCAAGGTTTTCTAAGAAAGATAGTACTAGTTTTATTTGTAGAACGCGTGTATTGATGCAGTAGGCTTTACTATCAAACTTGAAAGCGTTACAATTTTGCAGACGAAGTAGAAAAAGGGGATTTTTTGTTCAGCCATTATGGCGTTATACAACGAATGCGCTATTGGAAAAGCACTGGTCTTTAACCATTCTTCTTTCCTTTTATTGTATTAATTCGTTAGGCTTTACATTTACTTTTTAATTTATATATGTGGATTTAGAATGTTTCACGACAAATTCTCCCCACTTAAAACAGACGTTATATGTCAGTCTATAATTCTATATACACATAGAGAAATTTACTATTATTCCTGGGGCTTACGGTGATTCTCCTCACACGGATGGCGGCTTAGAAAATCCGCATCACCGTTTCGCTAATTTTATTTTGATCATGGATTAATTCAGGTGGGTCAATTCAAAGTAGGCACGACTCAAGAAATCTGCCCCAGACCTCTGCAATCCAAGAACCCATTTCAGATATGTTACTGTACAGCTGCAAGTGTTACGGCTTGTCTTACTACTGCTTAGCAATCAATATTCACCCTTTCTTTTCTCTGAGTCTGCTCAACGACATGTCCAGAGAAGATTAGATGTTCCTCAAATTGTACGTTATGAGGAGTTGATCTATATGGTGATATCTGAGTTGTGTAGTGGATCCAATAATTTTCTCATCAGCCTTAATAAACACTCGGACTATCCTCAATTCAAAAGGCAACAAGGGAGACACTCTGCTCCTCCGAAATGTTCCCAGCCAACACTTGGTCTGATCTCAGGCTTTACTGGAATCTGATAGTATACTTTGCTCAGATCCACTTTTGAGAAATATTTAGCTTTATTTAGCCTGGCAAACAACTGATTTGTATCCGGCAATGGATCCACCTGACCTTCTGTAATAGCATTCAGTCTCCTGTAATCTATACAGAGTCTATGTTCTCCAGAAGGTTTCCTTAAGAGTACCACACTGGAACTATACGAAGATTCACTGTGTGAAATTATTCCCTCCTTCAACAAATAGTCTATCTCTTCCTTCAAGGCTTTCTCCTTAGCAAAAGGAATCGAATAGGGTTTCATACAGACAGGTGTGGGGTCTATCAGTTTCATATCATATTCCAATAAGTTTGTATGCCCCGGTCGGTCCGTTAACACCTCTGTATGATCATCTAGAACCTGTTGCACTCTCTTCTTCTGATCTTTCGTTAAATGTGTACTGATTTTCACCTGTGCCGCTGTCTCACAGGGATGTAATGGATATTCAAATGATGAAAGTGGTTCCTTTTTCATCTCCATAGCAATGGACAAGGTCAACAAGTGTGTCTCTTCCTGATTTTCTCTTTCCAAATATTTCTTCAGGAGATTCACATGATAGATTTTTTTCTTTCCCTTTCTTATCTATCTTATAATTGGTTCTAGACACCTTCTCTAGAACTGTATATGGACCTTGCCATCCAATTTGTAATTTATTCTGACTACCAGGTAGAAGAAGCAGTACCTTCTCTCCCACAGCCAATTCTCTGTCTTTAGTGTTCTTGTCTATTTTTCCATGCACTGGTAGGGTCTCTTCCACTAGAAGCACTGTAGTGAGGATTTTTCTTTCCAGAATCATCCTGCACAAAACGACCACTACCAATTTTTCTCGTGGGGCTCTCTCCCCACTTAAAATTCTTGATGAGAGATTTCCTCTCTACATCTTCTTCCTCCAGTTTACATAAGTCCGATTGAGGGATTTTCGGCTTATTCTGGGGTAAGACATCTTTTTGCACTCGCCGCATAGTGGCCATAGTAAAACAGTCAATTGACGATTGTCCGTGAAAAGGGGCTTCCCATTCCACTTGGTCCACTTTATGAAATTTATTTTTCTTGTCCGTGTCAGGCCTAAGTTTGCCCCGTGGCGTGTCCAGGTCCTGATCAATGTTCCCACTTGTGGGTGTTCCCTCATGTGCTATGCTACACCTCTCTACAAAATTTTCAATGTCCCATCTTGCCTTGGGCCAATAATAATTCTGAGCTACCTTTTGGATGATGGTACCTATCTTCTCATGGTCCCCATCTTTTCTCACATGTAAGCTCCTTATTAAGTCTGTCCTATACCTTTTAGGAAGTACCAGCTGTCCCTGACCTTTGGATCTAGTTCCAGTCTTCCGGTATATCAGTTTGTTCTTCACATAGAAGTCTCCTTTTCCTGGAGGACTGTGTGACAATTGGACAACTTCTTAAAACAAGGCTTGAGGGTCTTATCCCCAGCCTGTGCCTTCCTCAACTCTTCTGGAGTGGTATTTAACATAATATCCTCCTCCTTTCTTGAGGTCGACCTGACCTGAAGGGTGGCCATTACTATAGGGTTCCTTCTGCAACGGTCAGTGTCATGATTGTCCATCCGACAATTCTTACACCACCTCCTTTTTTGGTTAAAAGATTTTCTTTCATCAAATTTCCTTTCATCGAATTGTGGGGTTTTATTTTTATTGTCATACCGTGGCCTATCAAACTGGTGCTTACCTTTGTTCTGATCTCTAGGATCAAATTTATCAAAGTTTTGTGGTGCCTTAAAATAGTCTACCTGTTTCTTTTTATTACCTGTTACCTCTGCTTGAGCTGCCTGATATCTTTCAGCAACATTTAGTAACTCACCCAGTCTCCCTGCACCTTGTTCCATGAGAAACTTTCTCAGGTCTGGAGCCATGGACTCTCTTAGTTGTTCTATAAGGATCATTTCCTTAAGATCTTGGGTTTTCCCCAGAGAAGTCCATTTCTCCAAGTATGTCTCTAACCGTGCAGAGAACTGGTGATAGGTTTCACCTGACAGTAGTTTAGCATTCCTAAATTTTTTTCTATAAAATTCACCATTCTTTTCATATCTTAACAAAAGAGCCTGCTTTAGCATGTCATAATTTTCTTGATCACCTCTGCTCATTTTGGCAAAAACTTCATAAGCCGTACCACGAAGCCCTTGAGATAACTTTAAGCTCCACCTTTCTCTCTCTAACCCATACGTGGTAGCTAATAGTTCATATCTATTTAGATAGCTCTCGATATCATCGTCTTTCTCAACAAAATGATCTAAATGAAAGTTCATAGCTGAGGTTGAGGCTCCCTGACTAGCAGTGGCATCGGAGGTAAAGGGACTGGCACCATTTTCAGGAGCATGGCCTTGAAATTCCAACTCCCTTAGTCGTAACTCGTGCTCCCTCTGTAATCTCTTCTCCCCCCTTTCTGCTTCCCTTTCTGCAGCTAATCGCTTGTCTTCCCTTTCAGCAGCCTGTCTCTTTTCTTCTGCTTCCCTTTCAGCAGCCTGTCTCTTTTCTTCTGCTTCCCTTTCAGCCTTTTTCTCTTCTAATTGGAGCTTTTTTATTTCCGCCTCACGATCCGCCTCCAATGCTCTAGCCTCTTTGTCAGCCTCAATCTGCAACCTCTTAATTTCTTTTTCAGCCTCTAACTTTCTTTCAGCCTCTTTTTCTAATCTTTTTTCTTCCCGTTCAATATATTTGTCACATTCAGTAGTGACATAAGTAATCATAACTTGCCCGTCCATTCCTAACTCTTTAGCAGTCTGCACAGCAGCAGATCAAAATTTGGCCAGGTCCGCCATTTTCTAACAGGTAAATGTATAAAATATTTAACTAAACAATTTTATCTACGACTAATTAACTAAGGACAACCACAAGCACTGAGAGCTCAACCTTATTTTTCCACCCAAGAATACCTTTTTAATTTTTATTATTTCCAGAAGTGAATTACTCCCAATATATATATATATATGCTAGGGGAAGGTTCAATATCCCGGACGAGCCCCCAATATATGTGGTAAAGTGGGATGATATAAATATCTATAGGGGACTTAGTGTACTGGCTGAGATCAGCTGTAAAGGTATCTGTATCTAATAAGTGTGGTGTATTACAGATGACCTTACTTGCTACCACATTTAGACCTCAGTCAGAATTATTCTGGAATATTGTGATGACTACGTTGAATGTCTAGGGTTATGAAAGTGATGAAGTGTATGTTCACAACAACCAACAGGCAGATAAACAATTTAGTTTAATCCACAATACTTTACAACACTGTGACACTCACACACATAGAACACTCTATAAGACTATCTTAAATGAGTCAAGCGTTAAAGTTTAAAAATATATGTATTAATTTCTTTCAATAATAGATATCCTGATTCAACTACAAAGTGAACCAGGAATCACAATCAAATGTAATTACAAGTTGTATGTACACTATTTATAGATATGATCTTTGTATTGACATATATTAGTATTATTTTCACAATGTGTGTGTCAGGTGTGGTGTAGTACTATGAGGTAATACTGGATTTTTCAAGCTAGGTGGTTGTTTATCATCATGACTTCAGGTGTCTGTTTCTGGTGGAAATAGTATTGGAAAAGTTCACAGTTCCTGTCATTGGAAACAATTACTTGTCCCTCTTTAATTAATATACTGTCACTTTTAGAGGGGGGGTACATAAGATTGAGCTGCTCTGGCCACAAGATCTTATCTTCTGTGAGGGCGGCAGGAAACAGTCTCTTCTGCTCGCTTGCTTCACCTTATTCTTGAGGACCAACACTGGTCGCTATCTGGACCAAGGAGTATGCTATCAGCCTCTGGATTCAGCAAAACTCAGACCAGGTGCTGCTTTAATAGTTTAGGACCACGGTCCCTGAAACAAGAAGGTTGTACCTCCCTTCAGAACTAATTTATAATCTATTTCCACACTGAAACACAATACATAACAAACACCGAGTTCAGCTCTGTAGTCCAACTGCTAGCTTCATCTGAAACAATTTACACCAGTATTTCTCTCCCTAATGGTTACAACGCCTCTGCAATTCCAGCATTATTTTCTTCTATTCAATAAGATAGGTGTCAGAGTACTATTTGGGAATCCCATGCAGTTTCACTCCTCTTCAACATGTTTTGGTAATGGTGGAGCAATCTCTAGGTTTTGCCTCCTGTGTATTACTGAACCATACACAAACAGACATACATTATCAATTCACATTCAATTTTCATCAAAAAGATATCAAATGTCTAGCTTACCACAATTCATGGAAATAATAAACAAATACGTTGACTGGCGATGAATATGGCACAATTCCGATCTGCCTCTGTCCCAGGCTTTTATTTAGAAAAATATGAGCTGGATCTCAACGCACTTGCTGTTCAATAAGTTTATTTTCAAAATGTGGCACTGAACTGACGCTCCTAATTGACTATATCAAATGGTCTAGCCAATGGGGCCATGTATTCAAAAGCATTTGAAAAAAATGTACCCTTCCTACCGTCTCCCTTAACAACCCAAAAATAGTATTTGTATTCGACTAATCATGTTTCGCCTTACATATTATTCTAGCCAATCAAATAGGATTTAACTTGTTGGCCTATTTCCCGTAAAATGGTGGTTTTAAAACATGCCACTGAGCAAATATGATCGGGTGCTGTCTGACACCCTCACTATTTTATTTTGGCCATAATTTGTTAATTCCTAGACTATTTGCGTAACACTTAACATATTCTTTGTCAGCAAGTCCTAAGGAACCCAAATATATAAATTTAATGGAGCTAAGTGGCTGCGTTCAAAATATGTATTTTCTAGGATAGTCGTGTAGTTGTTTTTTTATTTTTATGTTTGGAACCGCCACCTGTCCTGCCTTTTCGACTGTTCTGTCAGACTAATGTCAGGATTTCAGACGTAAAACAGTATTGAGTCATGTTTCCTAATAAGCATTAACCAGGTTTTTTAAAACCTTACCGTGTATTGGTAGTGTTTTTTGTCACTGTCTATTTGAAAAAAAGTTAGTGCTTCATGCCTTTCGCTTGGGGGTGACATTATTTTATATCGCGCGACTGCGTGTTAGTGTTGCATGCGTTCCTCAGTACCTCCCCCTCTCTCTCTCTTCTAAGTCCGTCTGTCTTTTAGTTTACGTAGAGCATCAATGACATGAATGGAAAATTAAATCTAGGTCATTACGCAGTGTGTCTATCTCAAGGTTTTCTAAGAAAGATAGTACTAGTTTTATTTGTAGAACGCGTGTATTGATGCAGTAGGCTTTACTATCAAACTTGAAAGCGTTACAATTTTGCAGACGAAGTAGAAAAAGGGGATTTTTTTGTTCAGCAATTGTTGGCGTTATACAACGGATGCGCTATTGGAAAAGCACTGGTCTTTAACCATTCTTCTTTCCTTTTATTGTATTAATTCGTTAGGCTTTACATTTACTTTTTAATTTATATATGTGGATTTAGAATGTTTCACGACATACATAACCAGCGCGCAAAAGGAACTATTAGCATTCATACCCTTAGACATTTGCTGAGGAAGACAGAGTACCCATGGGTGTGCCCGGCGTGCAATGACGTCGATTCTGATCAACAATAACAATTTTAGTTTACCATAATGACCTCGTATCATTCTTCATTGGGTTTTACAAGTGACAACATCGATGCATTCTCACAGTCTGTATGATACCTTTAAGTGTTTATGCACTTAGATCAATCTTCTCATTTTTTCTCTCTACTATTTATGTTAGTTTGTCCCTGACAAAGGCATTGTTGTCATAACGCAACACATATCTTTCTGCTTTATCTAAGACGTTGGCCATCTATTTTCGCACACCTTACAATGAAATAATAAACAATGTTTGTTTCGTTTTTACTTGCTTGACGAAAATGTAACGCTGCGTTAGATTAAACATAAGAATCTCACATTTGATCCGTGAGATGGACCGACGTAGAATTTTAGATAACTTTTGAGAAAACAAAATGCAGGTTTTTTTTAGCAACCTAATTTTTCTATTGCTCAGCTGCAGCTCCGCTCCGGCATCCACTGTGACTATTTCAGCTCCGCTCCGGCATCCACTGTGACAATTTCACAGCTCCGCTCCGGCATCCACTGTGACTATTTCAGCTCCGCTCCGTCATCCACTGTGACTATTTCAGCTCCGCTCCGGCATTCACTGTGACTATTTCAGCTCCACTCCGGCATCCACTGTGAGTTGTGACTATTTCTGCTCCATTCCGGCATCCACTGTGACTATTTCAGCTCCGCTCCGGCATCAACTATGACTATTTCAGCTCCACTCCGAGCTCCGACTGATTTTTTAAAGTTAAAAAAAAAAATGCACACTTAGCTTAGTCACTTAAAGTAGAATTATTCTTATATTCATAATTAATTCTCTAAATAAATTATTCCTGCAATCAAATTGTCTTTCATAGTCTGACGCAGATGATTTGACATTAACTTTAAAGCCGAAAACAGTCGCCTACACACTAGCTTGAGTTGCTGACATGCTTGAAGCATGTATATGGTGCGGATAATTATAAATGGCCTTAAAAACATACTTAACTTAAGCATACCATTAGATTCCATCGCCCCACAATCTTTTCAAAACTTTTATCTAATTTTTCAGCACAATTATGAATCGCAGAAACCCGCCGGCGACTTTCCTATTTTTTTAATTCCTCTTTAAGGCATCATCTTTTAAAGAATTGGTGCTTGAATATCTCTACATTGGATGGAAACGTCTTACTCTTAGAGAAGGACCCTCAAACAAGTTTGTAGTGGTGAAGGAAGTTTGAGACTGGCCTGATGTTTCTGAAAGATATGAACTTTCCGAAATGATATATTTGATGGTTAATTATTTCTTTTGTTCTGATGCCTTCTCTTTCTTTTACCGAACTAAAAAGTAACAATAGATCTTGCTTGTCGAGTTTCGTGCAATATCAAGAAGCCCTTCATTTGCCTTATGTATTTCCCTTGAGGTAAGAAGGATTCGATACTTTGGATCAATATAAACTCTAGCGAAAGACTGACTATTCTCATAAAAGTTTCTCTTCTCATTTCCGCATGGAGAATATAATTCATTGTGCAATATGTCCAGAATTTCCTTGCAACATTTTTGAATGATCGCTATTCATTCATGAGAACACCATAGATTATATCTACAGCTCGAAGGTTCACGGTTATTTGGTTTGGTTTGGTTAAGAGATTTTACAGATTTTCACTTCGTTACATTTCATCATAATTAGCATTTCTACACATTACATAGCATGGAGCCACCACTGCCGCTGGTCCTCTTGCAGGAAGCCTGAACGAAGCATTCATATGATCTTGCTGCGGTGGTTCCTGTGGCAATTTGTTTTACATGATGAAGTTACCAGCCACATGCAAAGCCTCATATTAGTCGTGTATGACATTTAGTTTTTACTCATTGGAGTTTTGTTCCAGCAGCAGCCAATAGTTCATAGCACAACTGAAAAATGAGAACCAATCATAGCGTATGTGGAACTCCAGCGAGTCACCATAAAGGTTCAGTTAACTCATTTAGAGCAAGCAGCACACTTTGAATACTCGAGAGAGTAGTTTGACAACGACTTGTTCAATTGTTCCCAGAAATTTCCTTACATGTATTTTCTTCAGTCCAACATAGATTGCCAGCTGAAGAGTGTGAATCCCGCACCTCATAAGTTGGATTTTTTAGATATCGTCAAGGGGCCATGTTGGGAGTATGCGCCCACTGCACCTCAGCATTTATGTCGAGGTCGATTTCATCGATGTCGAGTTCCATTTCATGAAGTCACGTAGTTTCTTAATCAGGCAACAACAGTTTCGTCTGTATCCCTGTTCTCAGAAGTATGTATGGCTTCATTGTCCTTTTTGAATTAGATGACAGTCAATATTATATTTGCTGCATTGATGCTGAACACATTCGTTTCACAGATCTCAAATGTTTAAAAATTAAAATCCCTGTTCTTTAGCCTGAAGGTAGTAAGCGGTATTGAACTCAAGCAAAACTATGTCACTAATTGCTACACGGAAAGTATCAGCATCCATGGTGACTCCAAGCTTTGAGAACTTCAAATAGGTGTCATGTTTTCTTTGCTCAATTCAGGGTTTCTTTTTAGATGATGCCCAGCAACAAATCTGTCAGATGGTGCTCAGTTACTCATCTGTTCTCCACTGCCATACAGACGTTGTTTATCTGCGTTTGCAGCTTTATATTTTGTATCTTTCTAGTCCTTTCCTGTGTACTTTTCAGGATGAGCGCCTTTTGCATGCCGCCAAAAATTGAGGCTTGCTTCATTTGTATTGATGCTACATTGTTTGAGCTCGCCATTCACTTCATCGCCACCTTGCTCGTCGCTGATTTCTTCTTTGCTTTTCCCAAAAGTCCAAATTTGGGGGATTTCAAATTCCAATGTAAAGACGTCATATAGATCCTATCTCGTTAATCTGCTATCAATAATATGGAGCCTATATGAATTACTTTTCTGATGCCAAAGCCAAATTCGCTTGTGCTATTGCCGCAACCAAATGTTTCTTATTATGACCTCAAAAAGTAAGAAACAAAAAAGCATTTTTTCATCATGTAACCTGCTTGTGATATACTAGCATTCCCACGTGACTGATTAATTGCTCCTTATTTTTTAAAATAAATAATATATGATCATCACCCCTCAGCTCTCCATGTAGCACATACGGTACCTTAAACAAACATATTCCACGTCTGCCTGTCCTGTGACATCAGCTCAATGTCGTGTCATGTTTTCTTCTTCAGTCTCCAGTTCTTTTCTCCACGTATTCCTTGGTCTACTGTCTTGTAATGCTATCTGCCGGTTTGCTCGGCGTTTTTCTATGCATTGCCAGCATCTTCTTCTTATCTCTTGTTCCACTGGCATTGTCTTGTTTTTAAATAATACAAGTCAAATTGGTGGAAAATAACTGATTTATTTTTTAATAAATGTGACATTTCTTGTTAACAAACTGACATTTCTAATGAGTGAGATGTTACAACATTCCAGTGCTTCGAACAATTAAATCATATAAAATTTAATTTTTTCGAGTAGAGTTTAAGCTTATCTGATATAAAAACCGCCTTACAATTTGTTATGGTTTTTTCACTGAAAATTTAGAAATGACTATGTATGGGAAAAATTTACTCAGGTTCCGAAAAAAACACTTCTGTTAAATTTTTAATTTCATTTGCATTCATTTAGTTTGATATCGTGCATGATGGTTTGACAATTTTACCACTTAAAAAAAAGAAAAAAAAAAAAGATTGGTGCCGTGGCACAGCCAAGATTTTCTTTGCTCCGGTTCCGCTACAGCGCCGGGCAAAAACTTGCTGCTCCACTCCTCCGGGCTCTGCTCCAAAGCCCTTCTATTTTCGAATATATTTTGGGCTACTTTGGGCTACTTCTTAAACGCGATTTGGGTGATTTCTAAAAACTTGAAGAAAAAAAATTCCGGTTTCCGAAACAAAGCTGTCGCCCAGGATTTCTAACCACAGGATACAGATCTGTTTATCAACACTTTGTTCTTATGTGTCTCGTTTTTGTAAGTTTGTGTTTTGTTAAATTAACTACATTTGTTAAAAAAAATGAGTTTTGCTAATTGTTAGGTTATTTAGTCTGTTTGGTGAATAACAATAATGTCCTTTATGACCGAGCATTCAACAAATGTTCACCAGAAACATAAATAAATTCCACGGGCGCACACCATAACGAAATTTCCGGTGCACGCCTATGACACCAACTTTCATACTATGAACTGTATTCTTGGTGTTTGAAATGTTAGGGAGCCGCGCTGGTGTAATGGCTTAGGCGTTGTACTGGCTACCAGGTGTTCATGGTTCAAACCCGGGCGTCGGCGTTTGAAGAAATGTTTACGGCCGGAAATTTGACTGAATAGCCTGAACGGCTCCTGTGATAAACCCTCTGTGGATGGGAAGGAGCGAAGCTCCTGACCGGGTTGGAAGGAAAGTCCTCAGGTTCCCAGCCTCGCAATGACATGTCATTGGGCCGAAGGGCTGAAAGCTCAAGTGCCGCTGGTTAAAAAAAAAAAAAAAAAAAAAAAAATGGTTTGTTTAATCCTAGTTGATTTCAATGCCATTTAAAACAGTGCGAACACCGGGGTTGTATCTGGGGTACGTGTTCTCCTATAGGGTACGAGAAGCTTGTCAAGGCAGTACGAGGGATATTTTGTAAATAAATACTATTATCCTTTTCGAAAATTCCAATTACAAAAAAAAATAAAAAATAAAAAATTCATTTATAACAATTTACCTCTATAAATCAGGATTCTCAGTCCTGTTTTCCATCAAATCAAAAACAAGAAACCTACCGGAGGCTGAATATGATATGCGGGTATCTCTTTCAAAGATTGTACCACGAATAAAACATGGTTGACAAAAACAGAATCAAGGATCTCACTAACTTATTTGCGCATGTTCTGATAAACATTTAAGAACGTTTCTTTAAAATATTGTTGTGTAGTACGGAATAGTTTTCTTTATGGCAAATTTATTTAATCTGTTTCTTAATTATTTTTTTTTTAAAGGTGCATATGTATTGTAAACTCTACAATTTATTTCCTTTCAAGATGAATGGGGGGGGGGGGGGGTACGGGAAAGTTCAAGCCGGTACGGGGGTCTATAAAGACTGTGAACCCCAGGGCTAAAATATTTATTTACTAACTTAATCAGGCTGCAGGAAGTTTATGGACGAACAGAATCGTAGAAAAGGCGTTTGTGATGGTAAAAGTTGATGGCGTTAAAGGTCAAGTACCAAACGTGATGACGTACTTGTGCAAGGGGAATAAATAACAGCAAACGGCAGTGCGCTCTTTTGCCGTCATGAGAACAGGCCAAGGTTTGATGCTGTGCGGAAATAACGTGGGCGGGTTACGTGAAGAGAGCCGCGTAGTGTTTATTAAAATATAATATGATATACACGAAGCTGAATGTAATATTACGTTCACAAGGCACATAAATAAATTAAAGATTGTAGATGATACTTAAAAAATAATAAGATAAACAGTTTGAAGGCGGATAAGATTTAAGTTTTAATGAAAGCAGCGTATTCAGTCTGCTATACAGTTCATTGTTTGATGGGTTAGATAGGAGAGATTTAGGGGGTAAGTATCAGAAAGCCACAGCGATTCCATGTATTAAATATATGATGTAAAGATTGGCACAAATATTATTTGAATTTGTAAGTACAGATGTCCTGCAACATACAGCTAAGAAATCAAAAACACAGCTATAGTATTTTGAGACCAAAAAGACAAGAAAAATGCCCGAACCAGACAAGAGAAACATTAATGAAAATGTAGCAGGAAGACTTTACAACATATTCAGTAAAGTTTAATTGTATTCAGTGAAGATTTGTCAGGCTGTCTTTGTCACGTGGGTCTTTATATCATTAAATTACATACATCTTCTTCCTATTCTCTCACCCAAATCCTTTCATTTTTATTATCTTTCCTTACTTGTTTTTCCTGTATTTTTCGCATCACTCGTTTGCGAAAAATATTTTCTTCAGTATTCTCAAACTTTACCTGTTTCTTTCTCAAAACTGAGAATCGCGCTAGGACGATATTACGTAGATGTCAGGGCTGCAGGGCGTCAGAAGGCGTGATAAGTCGGTTCGCTGAACATAGGACGTAGACAATCGTCTACATTCTCACCGAGCGCGCGAGCTTCTTCTCGGCATAAGTCCCGGTGAGGTGTGATACTTTACATCTGTACCGGTCAGTATTCAGACATTTGTCTGAAAAATCCCAAACTGACACGGCGCTCACTGTGGGCCATGGTCAGATGTAGTGTGAAAACTGCCCTGCATTGGAGACAGGTTGTCTGAGATTTCGCAACTGACACGCAGAAAGTGGCAGTTTACGACAGTCTCTTCTAGTTACGTAAGTGTTATGAGAAAGGGGAGATTATTTCGTTTTTGCGAAATAAACGTTCATCTCTTTGTCTTGGTTTTCATATATGCTAGAATGAGCTAGATTTCATTATCACTCAGTAACTTCGCAGTCAAGACTAGAACAAGCCTCGTTCGATTTCTAAAAATCTCTGTTAAAAGAGATGGCCTTTAGTTTGATCGAAGTGGTTTAGTTCTTAGGAATTCTGTGTTTGAGGTATCATATATTATTATCTAGTATATCTAGTATTTTGTGAAGTGTTTAAAAGTGCTAAATCGCTATTTATTTCTCTAGGTAAATCTGGTGCAGAGCGAATAATTTATAAGTCTGTATTAATTTCTAGTGACGTGTCTCAGTGGAAAGCAGGATAAATTATATTTCCAGCTTAAATTCAGTCGGCTATTACTAAATTTAATTTAACTGCTAAATAATCAGACGAGAACATAATTTTTAAACTAACTTATAACTGCTAGACTAGATGTCTCATGAGTCGTGACGAGAATATATTTATATATATCTCTAATTCATGATGATTAATTTATGACTATAACTTATTTCACGGGAGGTGGTAAATGATAAGTTAAGGTTTACGCCCGCAGTTAAAATATAAGTATACCCTTAAACATAGGATGTATAAATATTTCATATATATGTTTCTTTATACAGAGATTTCTGTGGTAACCTAACTATACCAGCGTTACGTACTGATGAACCTATCCTGTGAAGACTAAAAAAAACTTTTGCCTTAAAGACTTGGTCGTATGCTTTTCAAGAACTTTAACGTGAACTGAAATAACGGGCCCAGGGTGCCTGAATTAGTCCTTCCAGAAACGATATTCTAAAGTACAGCCCTTGTGGCAAGTAACATTATTCATAGCATTAAACTTTCCGACATCTTTTTGACCAAATGTGTGGTGAACCCTGATTATCTGTTGAGAGAGGCTGTCCACCGGTCATTTTCCTAATTTAGGGAAACCTCGTGTTCTGACATTGTGTGCTCGCTTAACCCTAATTCTTACTTCGTGAGTCAAGATACACTAACTTTAGTCTGAAATAGCTGACGCATGAAGCTGATGCTCCCCGGAGAAAAATTTCTGAGAAAAACCAAAACCAGCCAACCACACTGTAGAGCTGGGATCCGCTTCAGTGAACGACAGAACAGACAAAGGGTGTGAATGTTACCAAGGTTGCGCCAGACGGCAAGCTACATCACGTATGTAATTAGTACAGGGCCCTGATGAAAGAACCGAGTGAAAGTAGACGGTGTGAGGTATGTGAATTTCACCCATGTTTGTAATTCCATTTATGAAACTTGTTGTCAATGCAAGAATATTTTTTTGACTTCCCTCAGGTTAAAACCTACTACATCTAAGTCGGTTCATATTTGTTTTCGAGGAAAGAAAGAAAAATTATTAGACAAACTCATATGTATCATTGAATCTCCTGGCTTTCACTTAACTCATAACGGGACTGTGGGCTTACCTTGAGGGGATGAGATCATATTGGGGTCTATCATTTCTTGTAGCAATTTCATTGATTATTGTTTTGACCACGTGTATATGTTTATTTTCTTTTCTTGGTGAATTTTATGTGTTGTGAGGGAATTTTTAGCTGATAAATAAACTTCCCTTTGAAACTAAAAGCAGCGTGTTGGTCAGCTCGTTCAGAATATATATATGTAATCATTTTGATAGCCTTCCCACGTCTGTGTGTCTACCTGTTGACACTGGTGTGTGTGCACGTGAGTGGTATGTTCATTACATATTAGCATATGTTGTCAATAGTCTGTCCGACTCTTACATAAGTGTCGTAGAAGATAGGCCTGAGAGAGAGAGAGAAGAATCTTGTCTTTTTCCAGGGGACCGTTCTATTGATTCGCTACCACTGCACTCGTGGAAAGATCTATTTCTGTATTAACTCTCACTGCAGCTATCACTGATTCTATCTATTCAGAAGGGACCAACCAAAGTCTTAATTTCCTATCAAAAATCTACGACAAATGGGCGCTCGTCTATCGGGATTTTTGAACTTTGAATAGGAAGACGAGACGACAAATAGTAGCTCGTCTGTAATCTTTCTGTATTCTGATATAGAGTAAGAGTGTGTTGTTTTGTGGATTATATCTTTAAAAAATAATTTATCCCCTAGACGTAACGATCTGTTAAGGGCGTGCTGACCACACAACTAATAATTGTTTTTCCACAGCATTTTAAGCAATATACATTTGAGTTACAGGTTAATTGTGTCGGAATATATGTTAATTACTGATTTTGTAATACTAACGCTGGTAATAGTTTGTGAGTGTATAACATTCACAGGGTTATGAAGTAGTAGAGGTTGGAGCTAAGCTAAGGAGTGCGTTTCGGACTAATTCGTCCAGATTAATTGCCTCCCTTACCCTAACTGACTTCAGGGGTGAACTTATAGTGGATTTAAAAATTAAGGGGATTATTTTTTTTCTCCGAAATTTTAGCTATAATCTTTGTGTTTTCCACTGTAGCAACTTATTTTTCAGAATAAATCTTAACTACCATTTAGTTGGCGTAGTCGTGTTTTGCATTAGGTGCTTTATTGCCAATCAATAGCAGCGATAGTTAGATTTTTATTTTGGAGGAGGTATCCCAGGGTTAAGGATATCATCTTTTGTATTTTTGGAAATTTTTTCTCGTAAGTGTTAGGAACCAGGTTATTCTTTTTCCTATTTTCTATCTCCACGTGTCTCAGTCACTGACATAATATGGCCGAGAGGGCAAAGCTTAGACAACTCCTCAGGGACGAAGCGAGAGAGGAGGGACTGGAAGGAGAAGAAGCGAAAGCTTTTGTCAGGGACGAACTTGAGAGATATGATGCGGAGAGGAAAGAAGAAGAACTAAAGAGGAAAGAAGAAGCAGCGGAGAGGAAAGAAGCGGAAGACCGTCTATTACAGCAGAAGAAGATGGACGAGGAAATGGAAATTCGCAGGATGCAGCACGAGGAAAGAGAGAAGGAAAAGGAGAGACAGCATGAGGAAAGAGAAAATGAGCAACGACGACAGCATGAGCTGGCGCTTAAAGCTCTAGAACTCCAAAGTCGTGGTGCTGCCTCTACCTCCAGCAATGGAGAATCTTCTCCTCATTCCTCCTTAACTGATCCTTCTAACACTCAATCTCTTCAACTAAACGCCATGTCTTTCACTCTAGAATCTTTTCCTTGTCCAAATGAGAAGATTGACACATGGTTAGAAAAATTTGAGAAAATTGCAACTCTGTACGGGTTAGAGAGGTCGCGTTGGAATATGAAACTTTCCCAGGCCCTAAAAGGTTCTGCTTATGATGTTTATTCTAAGCTGGAAAGTAGCCAACAAGACGATTATGATGTGTTGAAGAAAGCGTTACTGGAGCGCTTTGAAATGAACGCTCGCAAATTTTTGCAACTGTTTCGCAACAGCAGAAAGGAGAATTCTGAATCTTTTCACCAGTTCTCTTCCCGGCTAAAGGGATATTTGACAAAGTGCCTTGAGCTCTCGCAGCTCCCCTCTACCTATGAAGGTCTTGAGGAATTTGTTTTAACAGAACAAATAAAGAACACTTTGTCTGCTGATACCCGGAGATTTCTCGCTGAGCAGGGGGCAGAAAAACTTGAAGACATTTTGGAAAAGTCTGAGCGTTATCACAATGCGCTGGCTGAACTACCGGCCACAAAGCGGAAACCGACAGAGGAGCATTTTCGAAAACATAACCTAGAGCAATCTTCTCAGGCTTCTAACCAAAATAACCACAGAGAAACTGGACCTCAAAACCCCCCTCCTGAAAAATCCAAGTTCTACAAGAACAAGTACCCCAACCATCCCAAACAGTCTGATCAAACCGACCGCCCTACATGGCAGCGTGGCCAGAAAGGTCAAGGTGGCAAAGGGAGAACCCCTGAGCACGGGACATATGATCAGACCGAGCACACCGAGCCGAAACGCATCGGATGCTTATTGACAGTCTCGCAAGGTGGAATTATTGACAGTGATTCCCAACCTGTTGGGGATGGACCCTCAACGCGAGGTACTGTTATTTTGAACGGTTCTCAAACTTCTTGCTTATTTGACACGGGGCTTTCTTATGATTGCATTGTTGCCAGAAACCTGGTCAAACCCGGTCAAGAGACAGGAGAGACCGTCCAACTTTGTGGAGTTCGTAAGAGTGATGCACCTACAGCGCTTCCCATCGCATTGGTGGAGATACACTCTGACTTTGTCAGAGGTGTGATCAAAGCGGCTGTTATGGATGATCCCATCTACCCAGTCATACTTGGCGGGAGATACGTGTGTATTGGGAAACCGGAAGAGCCGATTGTGGCAGCAGTAACTACAAGAGGGCAAACCAAGAAGGAACGGGAGCCTGCGCCTAATTTGTTACCCATGGAACTTAAAGAAGCGCAATACAAGGACCCTACTTTGGCACCCTGCTTTAGGAAACTGCCCATGGCTAAGGAACCCAAACAGCACGGGGACATTTTTTCTGAGGATGGCGTACTTTATCGGAGAACGGGCAAGCCTGACCAAGGTTACAACCAGCTCCTAGTACCGAAACAGTACAGAAGCCAAATCCTAGAAATGGGGCACTCTCTTCCCTTCAGCGGACATATGGGACAGAACGCCACAAACCAAAGGATAACCACTCATTATTGGTGGCCAGGAGTAAATACTGATATTATCAGATATGTCAAATCCTGTGCCCAGTGCCAACGTGTGCCACCAAGCAACGGGCACCCCCAGTCTCTTTGGGTGAAATGCCAATAGTGGGAACACCATTCGAACGGGTTGTGATCGATATTTTAGGGCCTTTCGAAAGGACTAAAAGAAGGAACAGGTTTATCCTGACCCTAGTCGATACATGCACTTTATGGGCAGAAGCTATACCGCTAACATGCGCAGATGCCAAGCATGTCGCAGAAGCCCTCGTGCAGATTTTCACTCGGTTGGGATTCCCTCAGCAAGTGTTGACGGATAACGGATCTCCATACCGAAACCTGTTGATGGATGAGATCGTGAAGATCTTGAGGACCCAACACATCCACACTAAGCCATATACTCCGGCCGGAAATGGGCTCATGGAACGTGCAAATGGAAACCTCAACATGATGCTAAGTAAACTGGCACAAGTGAAACCTGAAGATTGGGATCTTTGTATTCCTGCAGCATTATTTGGCTACAGAGAATCTCCTCATACTTCCACAGGATTTCCGCCAGCTACACTCTTATTCGGCAGACCCATTAAGGGCCCGCTTGAAGCCTTACTTCAGTCTCTGACAGACGAGAAGGCGGATGAGACAGTCGTCTCAGCAAGTAAATATGTGTCGGTTTTGAAGGAAAGGTTGAAACTAGGGTGGGACCTAGCAACGACTAACTTTAAGCGAGCTCGCACAAAGCACGCTAACCGATACAGGAAAGTCGCGAAAGAGAGAGAACTGGAAACAGGAGAGAAAGTTTTGGTGTTACTCCCTACCGAGAACAACCAACTGAAGATCGGATGGCAAGGGCCGTTTACCGTCCTGAAAAAGATTTCTAAGGCTAACTACCAGATCTCTATTCAAGGAAAGGAGAAGGTTTTCCATTTAAATCTTTTAAAGAGATACTTGGAAAGACCAGGGCCAACCTCCGACCATCTCCTGACGATCGCCAAAACTGACGAAGATGACGATAGTGGCAGGGAAACTCCACTGCACACACAGGAAATCTTTCAAAAATGTCAGAAGCGGCGACGCTCTTTCAAGCGCGCATGGGAGACATTCCAGAGGAAGGAAACTTGAGTAGGAATTGGAGAGATGGAGGGGGAAGATGAGAGGGAAGAAGACAGACACCCCGAAGCTACGGTTATAGGAAATTTAATTCCATAACGTAGACATGGAGTGCTTCCATATCTTAAGGGGGGACGTCCTGTCACGTGGGTCTTTATATCATTAAATTACCTACATCTTCTTCCTATTCTCTCACCCAAATCCTTTCATTTTTATTATCTTTCCTTACTTGTTTTTCCTGTATTTTTCGCATCACTCGTTTGCGAAAAATATTTTCTTCAGTATTCTCAAACTTTACCTGTTTCTTTCTCAAAACTGAGAATCGCGCTAGGACGATATTACGTAGATGTCAGGGCTGCAGGGCGTCAGAAGGCGTGATAAGTCGGTTCGCTGAACATAGGACGTAGACAATCGTCTACATTCTCGCCGAGCGCGCGAGCTTCTTCTCGGCATAAGTCCCGGTGAGGTGTGATACTTTACATCTGCACCGGTCAGTATTCAGACATTTGTCTGAAAAATCCCAAACTGACACGGCGCTCACTGTGGGCCATGGTCAGATGTAGTGTGAAAACTGCCCTGCATTGGAGACAGGTTGTCTGAGATTTCGCAACTGACACGCAGAAAGTGGCAGTTTACGACAGTCTCTTCTAGTTACGTAAGTGTTATGAGAAAGGGGAGATTATTTCGTTTTTGCGAAATAAACGTTCATCTCTTTGTCTTGGTTTTCATATATGCTAGAATGAGCTAGATTTCATTATCACTCAGTAACTTCGCAGTCAAGACTAGAACAAGCCTCGTTCGATTTCTAAAAATCTCTGTTAAAAGAGATGGCCTTTAGTTTGATTGAAGTGGTTTAGTTCTTAGGAATTCTGTGTTTGAGGTATCATATATTATTATCTAGTATATCTAGTATTTTGTGAAGTGTTTAAAAGTGCTAAATCGCTATTTATTTCTCTAGGTAAATCTGGTGCAGAGCGAATAATTTATAAGTCTGTATTAATTTCTAGTGACGTGTCTCAGTGGAAAGCAGGATAAATTATATTTCCAGCTTAAATTCAGTCGGCTATTACTAAATTTAATTTAACTGCTAAATAATCAGACGAGAACATAATTTTTAAACTAACTTATAACTGCTAGACTAGATGTCTCATGAGTCGTGACGAGAATATATTTATATATATCTCTAATTCATGATGATTAATTTATGACTATAACTTATTTCACGGGAGGTGTTAAATGATAAGTTAAGGTTTACGCCCGCAGTTAAAATATAAGTATACCCTTAAACATAGGATGTATAAATATTTCATATATATGTTTCTTTATACAGAGATTTCTGTGGTAACCTAACTATACCAGCGTTACGTACTGATGAACCTATCCTGTGAAGACTAAAAAAAACTTTTCCCTTAAAGACTTGGTCGTAAGCTTTTCAAGAACTTTAACGTGAACTGAAATAACGGGCCCAGGGTGCCTGAATTAGTCCTTCCAGAAACGATATTCTAAAGTACAGCCCTTGTGGCAAGTAACATTATTCATAGCATTAAACTTTCCGACATCTTTTTGACCAAATGTGTGGTGAACCCTGATTATCTGTTGAGAGAGGCTGTCCACCGGTCATTTTCCTAATTTAGGGAAACCTCGTGTTCTGACATTGTGTGCTCGCTGAACCCTAATTCTTACTTCGTGAGTCAAGATACACTAACTTTAGTCTGAAATAGCTGACGCCTGAAGCTGATGCTCCCCGGAGAAATTTCTGAGAAAAACCAAAACCAGCAAACCACTCTGTAGAGCTGGGATCCGCTTCAGTGAACGACAGAACAGACAAAGGGTGTGAATGTTACCAAGGTTGCGCCAGACGGCAAGCTACATCACGTATGTAATTAGTACAGGGCCCTGATGAAAGAACCGAGTGAAAGTAGACGGTGTGAGGTATGTGAATTTCACCCATGTTTGTAATTCCATTTATGAAACTTGTTGTCAATGCAAGAATATTTTTTGACTTCCCTCAGGTTAAAACCTACTACATCTAAGTCGGTTCATATTTGTTTTCGAGGAAAGAAAGAAAAATTATTAGACAAACTCATATGTATCATTGAATCTCCTGGCTTTCACTTTACTCATAACGGGACTGTGGGCTTACCTTGAGGGGATGAGATCATATTGGGGTCTATCATTTCTTGTAGCAATTTCATTGATTATTGTTTTGACCACGTGTATATGTTTATTTTCTTTTCTTGGTGAATTTTATGTGTTGTGAGGGAATTTTTAGCTGATAAATAAACTTCCCTTTGAAACTAAAAGCAGCGTGTTGGTCAGCTCGTTCAGAATATATATATGTAATCATTTTGATAGCCTTCCCACGTCTGTGTGTCTACCTGTTGACACTGGTGTGTGTGCACGTGAGTGGTATGTTCATTACATATTAGCATATGTTGTCAATAGTCTGTCCGACTCTTACATAAGTGTCGTAGAAGATAGGCCTGAGAGAGAGAGAGAGAGAAGAATCTTGTCTTTTTCCAGGGGACCGTTCTATTGATTCGCTACCACTGCACTCGTGGAAAGATCTATTTCTGTATTAACTCTCACTGCAGCTATCACTGATTCTATCTATTCAGAAGGGACCAACCAAAGTCTTAATTTCCTATCAAAAATCTACGACAGTCTTTAACGAAGCAGCTTAAATTGAAGGTACAGATGTCTAACAGGTGAAAAATGCGCCTGTAGTCAAGTTTTTATTATTTTTTTATTGTAAATTTTGCATCGTTTTGAGTGACGCAGAATGTCCAGTTATAAAAGACCTTGTGGTATGGAGAATATATATTTTTTTTAAATTAGACCTAGGATGTTTTATTCCCCGGGTACAATCTGGCCCAGGACCCTTCAAACCCCAATGGGAATCTGGGCTAGGCTAGAATATGCCACATTAGTCCAAAATATAACACTCCCCCTCCCCCCATAACAACATCATTTAAGTCAATGTTTGTGGATTTCGAGGGAAAATTACGGTCTGTAATGTAGCCTTTTGCTGTTTAGACTCACCATCAAACTGAATAAACACATGTACAAGCTACGATTGTCTGCTTCACCACTGTGCACATGTGGATTAAACGAACAAACTGCTGAGCGTGTTCTACAGGATTTGTCCTCTGTACGACCAGTTAAGAAAGATATACTGGCCAAATGACTCAACACTAAACTCAATAACGTTAAAAAAAAAAAAAAAAAGCTATATGGAGCAAAAGAGGAACTCCAGATAACGATCGAGTTCATCATGAGAACTTATCTGACGGTGTAAACATCAAACAACGGTCGAGTTCATCATGAGAACCGAGAACTCATCTGACGGTGTAAACATCAAAGATGCGATCGCAAGAAGAAGTATTGTCAACTTGAAACATAAAACTGGTTATTTATTGTACACATTTTGCAAAAATCCACATACTATCTCCACTCTAAGCGTGTGCCATACAACGCGGGGGGGGGGGGGGGCGGGGGGAGGGGAGATCTAGGCGGTAGTGCATAAATATTTATATACATTTGTTACAGGCGTGTAGTGAATCTCTTATTCAACAAAATGGTACAATTAACTTTAGCAACAAGAAGATACAATTTCTTAGATAGTCTTTAAGTATTACAAAGTTTATGCCCTCAGACTTAAATGCTTTCTTCATGCATTAGGATGGCAACGTAATGAAGCTGAAATAGTTTTGCACATAACTCTGATGTAAGCTGCTGCACCAATGGTATGTAAGTAGCTTCTACTGTTATACAGTGGATAGTTGGTCGACAGATTGGGACATTCTTAGGCGCTGTTACTTGCACACATAGGAAATAGCTACTGGTTTTTTGTGAGTCATTGTGTAGTTTTTTTTTTCTGTACCGAGTTTACTTCACACATACTGCGGAGTTATGCATCTGGACATTCATATCAAGGTTTAACCAAACAGAACCAGGTGACAAATAGAACGTCCTAGTGCCCTGCAGAACTGTGAAAGCAGAAATGGCGCGTTTGCTGTGAACTTTCTGTACTGTCGGAGCTTTACAGTCAGTAGCCAGTAGGCTCGAGTTTCAAGACGGCATCCCATTGGAATGTCTCTTACTAACGGGTCATACTGGGTACATTGTAAACATGTGCTGAGAAAGAAATAAACTGTGTAAAATAACTGGCCAATCATTACATAATGATTGCTCATCTACATCGCTTTTTTCTGTCCGCTAAATTCTAAAAGGGCAATCAACAGTAATACATAAAGCCTAGGACGTTAGCAGTCTATTTATACACAGTCTTGAAGGAAACCATTGTAGATTAAAGCAACTAAAGACGTGGAAATAGTATGAGTTGCTACTAATAGGAAGAGTGTATTTACACATTTGAATGCCATTTATATATAGTCCACATAAAGGTAAAGGTAATATCAACGCTGAAACTGCCGTAGGGGAGTGAAGTATTGGTGATTTCACCATACTAGGTTCAGCTTCCTTTTTTGGTAATTGTCTTGCCTAACTCCAGAGCATATGGAGAGGAAGTTATTAGCAAGGGAAAAATGTAATTCCATGAGAAATGTATTAACAATAAAACAAAATAATTGTATCGTACACACCATGAAATAAAGCCATATAGATACATATACATGAGGATAATTAAGATTTTTCATAATACCCACTGTAATGATCTCATTTCCAAGTTTGCTTTTAAATTACAGTCAGAACATAATCTTCATCGATTACGCTGGCACTGCCCTCTGCTTAACAAGCGTGGGTTTGTATTTGGAGTGACATTTAGAAAAGCCATTCTGTTGTTGTTGTTTTGAAAAGGTGATGGGTGGAGAGCGGGCACTTAACAGCTGACCATTATTGCCTCTTCTCGTTCCATCTTGGTCTACCCTGTTCAACCTGAAAATTGGTTATAATTGGGGTATTTAGTGTCATTTTATTTACTAATTTTGTATTAAATTTAAATAACTACTGTATTGTCTTTTGCAGTTGCTGGTTTTAATTTATATTAGTATTTGTCATTTTATTTTCAGTTTTGTATTGTATATAGATAACTATTGTCCTTTGCACTTGGTTTTAATTTGTATTAGTATTTGTTCTTTTTTTTTTTTGAACCCCATTGTCTTTCCTTGTCCTGTGAGTAGTTAGTAAGTTTGCTAATTTTTCTGTTTTTTTAATTTTTAAAAAAATGATTGGTTAGTTTTTGTTGCTTAATTTCTATTTGTTTGAATGTCTTTCCTGAAGTTTTTTGTTGTTGTTGTTGTTATTGTTGTTAATATTGTCATTGTTACTAACTGTTACGCACAAATAATTACTTTTTTTCCAAAGTCTTTGTATGATCGTTTTTCGTATGTATGATCATTATTTGACTGAAATGCATGTTATATATATTTTATGGTCAAAGGGACAGAACCCGATATATCGATACTGCTATTTTTTATGAGTTTACCTCCTCTTGTATAGAGACACGTTCGGTCTATAATGTCTTGAACGAAGCGTGACCATATCTCCTTATTTGGTAGTATCAGTCAACTGTTGTAGATGTTTGAAATCTTTCTTAACGCTTCTGTTCATGTCCATAAAAGGCGCGACTGTGTAAGACTTTTATCTCGAATGTTCTTAGAATCGTCTTAATTGTGAACAGCGACTCAGAGATTGTCACTCTGCGCATGTCTCGACTTGGTTGTCGTTTGTTGTTCCGCCCAGGTCGGGCAGTTGAGAAATGGACTGATTAGCGAGCGGACGCGACTGCGTCTTGTGTTCACTCTTGGATTTTGGTGCTGTTTCCTGGACATTTGTGGTTTTTTTTGTGGTTAGCTTAGGCTTTAGCTTAGGCTAACTTTGTGTTTCTTGTTTCCAATTTGGTTTTATAACCAAGAAGAGAAAATAAAAAAATGCCCGCACCAATTGTGCCAGTTATTGTACTTAACATGGAGAAAGACCTGGAGGGAGGTGAGCTGCATAAACCAGGAACACTAGTGATTTCTGTCAATGGGCCACAGGCTAATAGAGCCTCTTATTCTTTGATTGCCAGCATTCTGGCCGGACCGGCTGGCGTTGGTACGAGTGGCGTCGCCACGCTTTACAGGTTTGCGAGCCCATTCAAGTGGTTCGCTACACTAACAGCAGCTGCCCAGATGAAACATTATGCTGGCCTGCACGGTAAGAAACTTGAATGGACAAACCCGCAGATGTCTGTCTATATTGAGCATTTAGACAAGGAGAAATCTAAGGGGACACTCAACTGGATGCCCCCGACTATGAAAGCAGAGGCGGCCCAACGAATTGCTGCAGCGGTAACAGGGGATAGAGATGCGGAAGTGTCACGGGTCAAAACCGCCCAAGATAAATGGAACTTTTTGTTCAAGCCGTCGGCACACCAGGTGCCTCATTTTGTCAATCTAAAAATGGAAGGCCCAGCGGAAAAATTCCAGAGGGTATGGGTGTCCCTGCCTGGGAGGAAAACCCAATGTGCCATTTGTGGGGGGGACGACCACTGGGTAAGCCAGTGCCCGAAGAAGCGGACACCCGCCTCCCAGGCCAAACAAGTGAGGAAAGAGGAAGTGGTGGTGGACAAAACGCCTGCAGAGCAAAGCAGGGAGACATTAGCAGAGCAAGACAAGGCAAGTGAACCCCCCGCCCTAGATAGCCTGGACACCAGTGAGGGTGAGGACTTTGAAAAAGTGGTCAACAACAGGAAGGAGAAGAAAGAGATAAACAGGAAGAGATTCCTGCTTCAGGCAACAGAGCCTGTAAAAACGAAAGAAGTAAAACGCAGTGACAGTAGATCACCGAGAAGATGCTCCCCAAGCAAAAGTGACCTGCCACCATCACCATCACCGAGGGTGACTACACCAGAGCCTTCCCCGAGATGGATTTCATCGACACCTGTGGTCGATGAACGCAACGCATCTCGACCCAACAGCCCAGCAGGGGGGTCGCCGGCAGAATCCAATTTCCCAGAAGTGCCAACAAACACCCAAGTTGGGATAAATTGGGCGGCAGATGCTGAGGGAGATGAGGACATGGAGGCGATCATGTCGCAAGCCAGTTTCTTTATAGATGGCCAGCCTTTTTGAACGACGTGAGTGAAGCATGAGTCTGCCCGTACAAGCTTTTCTTCCCTGCACTGGGGCCCAGTGCGTGATGTGTCAAGTTTCAAGCTTTGAGCAGGTGAGACGAGTGAGAGGGTTTATGACGAACGGTGCATGTGAAGGCACGCCGGAGCAGCACCCCGAAGCTACCCTCCCCTTTGAGCCTGTGAGAAGCTTGACCAATAGACTGCCAGTGCGTGGGAAGATGTGCCCCCTCAAGCAGACCCAAGTACAGAAGTCAAGAATGAAAATAAAGAAAATAATGTATTTTACTTCAGTAAAGTGTGCCAACACCCATAGTTTAGGTGTGGTTTTAGATTGTATTATTAAGAGTTGTGTTATTGTAAATAGTTTTTTGATATTTAGTTTATTCGCAAATACATACACTTAAACATGCGCACAGTTTCCTTTAAGCAGACAACTCCCCCCCGTACTAGGGTGGGGTTTTTAGGCGACGCGGTCTCATCTGCGTCGAGCCTAAATTATCAGTGCAGAACGAATAGTCAGCCCCAGATCACTATTCCGTCAGGCAGTCATGTAACTAGGTCAACGGGTCAGCCCTCACGCACCCCCTCGTCAATAAATGTATCGAGTGGCCTAGTTACAACAGAGAGCGGTCAGCCCACAGTCACTGCTCTGCTGTGTAAGCCAGGTGCATCTAATAACATTTTGCCTAGTACATTTATTACAACACACAATAAACCATTAACTAGCGATTTGTTGCATAATTTACCTGTGGTGGGTAGCCAGGCCCAGACCACTATCCTGCCGTGTAATTTAAAAGAGACAAACGGTCCGCACTCAGTCCCCGTTTTGTCAAATAGTTTAGATATGGCAAGTGGCCACTCTGCCACTTTGCCATGTAGACAGGTTATAGGGAGTGGCCAACCTCAGCCTACCACTCCGACATGTAGTCTAGTGATAATATCTCTCAACATCAACGGTTTGAGAAATAAGCTGGACCATGTAATCAAACTTATTAAAAGAGATAAACCTGATTTTCTGTTTTTGCAACAAACGGGAATTTTTTCTGACT